>CM042239.1:13480882-13730882 GCA_023566225.1 Romanogobio albipinnatus | reverse complement strand
AATTTCAGACCCCTCCATGATTTCCAAGTGGGAGAACTTACAAAATAGCAGGGTGTTCAAATACTGATTTTCCTCACTGTATATACAATGGAACAATAATTGACAATAAGATCTATAACATGCTTTTACAAAATAGATAAGGTGAATTTTCATATCATGGAAACTTGCTGGTTAGTTAAAATCATTACTGTCATTTCTCTCTCAGTTTGAATACTTATTTGCAGAACATTTAGCCATGTTAGACCAACATGCAAAACGCCTTCGCCTTTTTAAAACAAGAATATTCTTCTGATCCTCCTGCAGGTGTTCGTCCATACAAGTGCAATCTCTGTGAGAAGGCCTTCACCCAGCGCTGCTCTCTGGAGTCCCACATGAAGAAGATCCACGGTGTCACGCAGCAGTACGCTTACAAGGAGCGGCGCAGCAAGCTGTACGTCTGCGAAGAGTGCGGCCATACTGCGGCTACCCAGGATGCACTGCTGCGCCACCTCCACACTAAACATCCCGAGAGTCTCCTCCTGCGGGCCAAGGGGGCACGGAGGCTGTCGCCATCAGCGAACGGCACCAAAGACGACAGCTCCCAACCTGGTTCCCCGTTCTCTCATAACAGCGATGATACTGTAGGGTCGGGAGGATGTTCCCTGTAAAAAAAATATTGTTTTATATACAAAAGGATGTGATTAATGTGCATTCTGATGATTTATTGTTTCGTTTAGAGTGTGAGGGAGGAGGGAAATTAAAAAAGGGAAAGTGAAGTCATGCAAAATGCTGTTTTTATGGCAAGTTTACACTTTTGTGAGCTGTACTTTTCCCTGTGATAATGTCTACTACAGCATAAGTATGCACTACTTCACTTTACATAATAATATTGTTATTAACATTGATGAGATGAAACACAACTCAGGAGAAATGCACAGATGAATGTGACATTAAATGGTTCCATTTGAACTGTGCGGGACATTAATTTTATGTAGCAATGTTTCAACACTAAAATAATACTGGTATGAACTCGTCTCTGAATGTTTGAAATGAGGGATTTCGAAAGGGAATTAATTCTGTGTTGCTAATTACTGCTGTATGTAATATATATGCATAAATTTATCATAAAAAAATTATATTTATCCTGGTGTAGTTTTTATATTTTCTGGGCTATGTTTGAACATTTTTAGTCTAGATTTTATACATTTGTTTTCTCTTGTAACACTTTTTGGGTGGCATTATTATTATTTGTTACTTTTTTTACATTCAAAAGCATCATAAATATAGCATTTTAATTTCTCTGTATGTCACTGTATGTTTGAATAAGAAAGCTATGTGTCGTGTGATCATCACAACACGTCAACAATAAATGTTTTGTTGATGGTTTGAAAAGAAGTGTGGTTCATTTGCCTGTATTGTTTCAGGAAAAGGCAACATTACTATCAGAAGCTTAGTTAGAATTTCGTTATTGATATTTCATTGATATTGAAAAAGTACTTTTTATGCATGACTGCATGCATGCCAGCTAATATGGAGGGAGATAAGAGCAATAAAGCATTTAGGAATTTGCCTGTAAGAGAGCATGAGAGGCGGCAGGAGAGAGAGAGGGAGATTTAGTGGGTGGATGTTGGTGTTGGTGGATTCCAGATCCTTGTTTGGTCTTGTTCATGGAATTCAGCGGCTGTTCCATTGTGGGGCCATCAGGCATTAACGGCTCAAAGGTGCCTATCCCTTTAGAACCGTTATTTTCAACACCAACAAATTCCGTACCACCCTTTTCAAACTGCAATACTGCACAAGAATTTCTCATTTAAAACAAAACAGAAGTTGAGGTGAAGTAGGAAATGGGCTTTTAAAGGGACAGTTCACCCAAAAATTAATCATTTATGCCGCCTTCACGTGCTATCGGAAATGTCCTACTTCCCACTTCTGAAGTCGTGATTACGAGTAGCCTGAGCCAGACCCACATCAAGATGTGGGGTCTGGGAACACACCATTAGCAGGGCTCAATCCGAGGGGCGGGATAACTGGTTGTCTTTCAGATTCCCTCTGCACACAATAGGATAGCGCTACAACCAACCACAGCACCGAAGAAGGGGAAGCGGAGCTAGTTTAAACTTTGGCCGTATCCAGTCGGCAAAACTCTGAATACATCTTCCTTTCTTAAGAAGGACTTCAGTGCCTTTCTTTGTTAGCAGAGAATTCACACGGAACCGTCGCAACTCTGCCGTCATTATTTTAAGCCCGCCCACCGACTCTATACACGATGTGATTGGCCTGACTAGAGTTTGGTTTTTTCCAGCTCGCAAGCCAACGGAGAGTTGCTAGCCGACCCGAAATTACATTTGCTGCCACTAGGCTGCGTCTAGATTTCTAGGTTAGATTACGAGCTCATCCCATTCAAATTTTCACTTGAGGGGGCGTTGTTGTCCAATTTTTTTAAACTAGGAAACTAGTATTTACGATAATTCCGATAGCATGTGAAGGCAGCATTACTCACCTCACGTTGTTCCAAACCTGTTTGATTTTCTTTCCTCTCCTGAACACAAAAGATGATATTTTGAAGAATGTGACCAAACAGATGAGCCCCCATTGACTTCCATAGTGTTTTTTTTCCCCTACTGTGGAAGTCAATGGTGACCAGAAACTGTTTGGTTACCCATATTTCTTATTCTAAATATCTTCTTTTGTGTTCAGCAGAAGAAAGAAACTCATACAGGTTTGGAACGACTTTCAACATTTTTGACATTTTTGGGTGAACTATCCCTTTAAGTTAGGCATGTACTGTAGTTGTATAATACTGTGAAACATTCACCGACCTAAACATCATCCAACCATATTGTGAAATAAATGATCGTGCACTATGTCAGGGGTTTTCAAACTGGGGTCCGGGGACCCTCCGGGGTCCTCCAGAAGGTTCTAAGGGATCCCTAGAAAATTTCAGAGATTAAAAAGACAAAGCAAAAATGGATAAAGTCTACTGAACAATCTAACTATTTCATTTCTAAATGGTTCTCTCCTTTCTTGCTATATACTTTCCAGTATTGTTTATGTTTGTTTTGTATCTTTCTATCTCATATAGTCCCCTTTATCTCGCTCACTGGGGTTGTATTCTTAACGCAGGACGTAAGCTTCTTACATTTATTGTGAAAGTTCCTTATACAAATCATTTTTAATTGAAAATGTTCTTCTTCACTATAGGCAATTTACGTTGGGAAACAATATGTTGTATTTATAATGTCACACTTACTATTTATCTAACAGTTTAAATGTTTTTTCATACATAAAAATATATAGATGAATTTTAGGAAGGGGGTCCCTCATGAAAAGTCTATCATATTTGGGGGTCCTTGGCATTATAAAGTTTGAAAACCCCTGCACTATGTCATGTTTCTACATTTTGTGCTTGACTAAAATGCACCATCAACCCTTTGAGTGGCGCTACTCGTGTATCGTCGGACGGAAATGGCGCAGTACTTTCGAAAACACAGGCGGGGAAACAGTGGGGCTACTAAACTAGGTAAATAAAGAATCACAGTCAATATAATATATTAATGTACATGCATTTTAAAAGATAAACACTGTAGCTAGCATTTAACATAGTCTGCACATCGGTTGCAAGCGGTCAGATGCTCGTTTAGGTTTTAGTATTCGTGCATATACATTTCAGTTGTTGTAACAGCTGTGGTGTCTTCGCTGCCCATAGGCTACTGTTTATCCAATCTTGTATAACGCGGTTGCATTACAAACATTTAAGCAACTTGAATGTGTTTAACTTCTTGTAGGATGTGAATTGCCTGTTCGATGTTAATATGCCGGTGGGTCAGGTGTGTTTGGGTCGAAAGCGGCCGTTGCCGGCGTGCCCGAACCCTTTGTTCCTGCAGTGGTTAACGGAGTTACGAGACAGCGCCAAAGAGAAGGGCCAGAAAACGCAGTACGTGTATCAGAAGGTGAGCGAATGTGTTGGAGTTAACAGACTTTATTCACAGCCGAGATCTTTACCAGGAATGAAAGCGAGGCTGTGAGAGGGACTGATAGCCATGCAGTTCTTCAGTGGGTTGTGCTGTTAGTCTACTGCTGACGATACACTGCAAAAATACATTTCCAAGAAACTTCAGTTGACAAAAAACTTCTGATAATAAATATATGAGCTGAGGAAAATCATAAGTGATCTAGAGTTTTATACAGGGTTTTTTTTTACAGCGGATACCATTGGAAATATGCCTCTCCCCATACCTAAAATACATATTTTCCAGCAGTTTTATGCAAATTGGCTTTATGCACAGCTACACTGCTTCCTGAACTTCAGCCAGCTCTTTGTTTCCTGTCTGCCATTATTGGACAAACTGATTAATCCAGGTGTGCCTGACCTCTGTAGTCACAACAACAATAATCAGACACACCTGGATTAATCAGTTTGTCCAATAATGGCAGACAGGAAACAAAGGAGCTGGCTGAAGTTCAGGAAGTAGTGCAGCTGTGCATAAAGCCAATTGAAAACGACTACATCGATTTAAACCATGGGCGTCGGAACCATTGTATGTGGGTGGGACAAGACCCACCCACTTTTTACGATCAATGATATCCCAGATAGCACACGTACGTCTGCAAGATGTCTGTTAAAGATCACTTAATCTGGAAAGCATCTGCTGTTTACAAACATCTGATAGACGTCTTTAAGATGTCAGTTTTCATACATTCTAAATCATAAACATCTTAAAGACATTGTTTAAACGTCTATTTGACATCTGACAGGAAACGTTCAATAGACGTATTGCAGATGAGCAGCAAACACTCTAAAAAATACGTCTTCCAAATGTAAACACGCACATCAAATAGACGTCTCCGAGATGTATGTGTGCTATCTGGGATTGAACCCACTCACTTTTATCGTCTCTAATTCAGCACATGTCTGTTTACCTACCCCTAATCGATAAACACTTATTATTAAACATGTTAGACGCTTTATTTCCACTTTTCTAATTTTTTCTTCACTTTTATTGAAAATAAATGCCTTTCCGATCTGATATGTGATGGGAAAATGGAGAAGATTGAGTTCGGCGAAAGGCGGACTCGAACCGCGGGTCGATTTGTGTCAAAACTAGATGCTGTGCGTCTTATCCCTACACTACTGCCGCTCTCGATGATATGGCGATTTCCGTAATTTTGTCTTTCCGAACTATACGTTTAGCAAGAAAAACGGTATATTTGTACTTAATGTAATTGGCATCTACTCCAGCAAAAGATTTCTGAGGACCCACCCACTTTTTTTTTGCTTCCGACGCCCATGGTTTAAACACAGCTCAAACACTCTCTACCAGTATCCCTCTTTCACTAAACTTAAAGGGTTATGCCATCTTCACGTGCTATTGGAAGTATGCTAGATTCCTAGTTAAAAAATTGGACATGAACACACAAATTGATCAAGTCACAATTTAAATGCGATGAGGTCGTAATCACGACTTCAGAAGTCGGAAGTAGAAAACTTCAGATTGCATGTGTTGGCAGCATTAGTCATCATTTACTCACCCTCATGTCTTTCCAAACCAGTAAGACTTTCGTTCATCTTCAGAACGCAAATGAAGATATTTTTTATGAAATCTGAGAGATTTCTCTCCCTCAATTGACAGCTACACAACTACAACTTTGACGCTTCAAAAAGTGCACAAAGAGATCATAAAACTAAGCCATATGAATTGAGCGGTTTAGTCCAGATTTTCTGAAGAGACTCGATCACTTTTTATATGATGAACAGATTGAATTTAGGCATTTATTTACATAAACAATGATCAGCGAGCATAAACAGAAGCTCAACCGAACCTGCTTGACACGCGAGAACAAACCTCATTGGTTCTTGCTGAAGCTCAAACGTGATGCGTAACACGAGAATGAACCTCATTGGTTCTTACAGAAGCTCAAACGTTTTATTTATTTATTTATTTATGCATTTGGCAGACGCTTTTTTCCAAAGCAACTTACAGTACCCTAATTACTGGGACAATCCCCCTGGAGCAACATGGAGTAAAGTGCATGGAGTATTGCTCAAGGACACACTGGTGGTGACCGCTGGGATCGAACCAGCAACCTTCTGCATATCAGTTCCATGGTTTAACCCACTGGACCACCATCTCACACAAACATGATGCGTAACACGAGAATGAACCTCATTGGTTCTTGCTGAAGCTCAAACGTGCTGCGTAACACGAGAATGAATCTCATTGGTTCTTGCTGAAGCTCAAACGTGATGCGTAACACAAGAATGAACCTCATTGGTTCTTGCTGAAGCTCAAACGTGATGCGTAAAACAAGAATGAACCTCATTGGTTCTTGCTGAAGCTTAAACGTGATGCGTAACACGAGAATGAACCTCATTGGTTCTTGCAGAAGCTCAAACGTTCAAATTCATATGGATTAGTTTTACAAAAATCAACCCGTGGCAACAGTTTAAATGTATCCCAATTCCGCGGGAAAACCACAGACTTGGCAACCCTGTCACAGCCTGGCTTTCATATCTGTCCGGGCGCTGCTCCGAATAAGGTCTATTTCAAATGTTGGATTTACCTGACAGTAAACATGGAAATGATCTCATTCGAATATACTAAACTGATTAAACAACTGCAATGTTGTGCTATTTCGCAGGCCATAAACTCTTTGAAAAAATATCCTCTCCCGCTAAAAAACGGAAAAGAGGCGAAGATCCTGCAGAATTTCGGCGACGGGATCTGCAAGATTTTGGACGAGCGACTCCAGAAGCATTATCGGGAAACCGGTGCGGGACTTCAATGTAGTGCAGACGTAGATGTTCCCTGAGTCTTTCTTTAATCTATCAGCGTCATGTTTACAGTCTCCTGTTTTTTTCCTGAAAGGTTCTGATGCTCCAATCCACTTGGCTAACCATACAAGCAATATGGCTTCCTCTAAACAGGTGGAAGAACCTCAGAAGAAACCTCCCGCAAACTTGGGTGATCTTATGGTCGGTTTAAGGATGACATGAGTTGTGCTTACTTATCGCAGAAGACTAATAGCTCATTTCATGCAGAAACCAACACAAGCAGAAGAAAGAAAGGAGAAGGGAACTAGGAAAAAAAGAGAGTATGTGCCGCAGAAGAGGTCTGGAGGTTACGCTGTACTGCTCACTCTGTATAGATGCACACAGGTAAAACAAGTGTCAACAAATGACTTTCCCTATGGAGAGAATGAATGTGATTTTTACTCCTGCACTGTTTTCTAGATGCCTGGCAGTAAAGGCTTCATGTTTAGGAATGAACTACAAACTGAGGCACAGCCCTTGTGTGATAAATCCTTCACCGTGGTGAGGCCCACAACACACTTCTACATAGGACTTACCGCTGTAACCGCTGCCTGTAGCCTAAGTATGTCTTTCCCCTCTACATGTAGCCTGATCTTGGTAGCAAGTACACTGCGTGGTCCTCGGTGAGCACACTCATTCAGAAGGAACTTTTGGTGAAGACGCACAATCCTGCCAGGTGAGATGTAAACCAGATCTGCAATCCCAGCTTTAACTTGAGTTGTGTTGATCCTCATCTCTCGTTTCCTGTTTTATTTCAGGTATTCATTGACTGACCGGGGTCTGGCTCTAGCCGAGAGGCTCGATTCTGAAGAGACTGGGATGACTAAAGAACATGCAGAGCGAAAGAGTGAAGAAGAAAACTCTGGAGATGGACCAGATGTTGTAGACCTGACTTTGGAGGAGGAGGGTGAGGAGCAGGAAGAGAAAGAGAGTTGGTGGGTACAAGCAAGTTGGCTTTTGCGCAAGTGCAAGGACATGTGTTAAAGTTTTCGATCATATCCGGCTATTTTGAGTAGCAAAAGTCAACAATATCCTGATTTGATACTGTCACGATACTTAGGCGAATTGAGACATCGCTATTTGTTTCTCACACACATCCCACCAAAACCGTTTTCAGAACAGTTTAAATCTGTTTGTGGCGGGGTGCCACAAATAAATCAATGTATGGGAAACACTGCAATTGATTGCAATTGACTTTGTGATGCATTTCTCACATCTCGCTTCGATTTCTCTCGTCCCCTTGAAAGGGATATTACGTCATTGACGCATAAATAACAACACATTTCAGCCTCTGTTGGAACAAAAGTGGGTAACTTCTGTCCACCTCGTATTTAAGCAAGGACTAAAATAAAGCAATTTCATTAATTTATATTGATTAAAAAAATATATTTTGAAATCATAATCATCATAAATGAAAAAATCTTTAATTCCCGTCCTTCTTGCACAACATCCTTCTCTACTCTGATGACGTTTACTGGTGTGAGGGCGGGACAACCTGTCCAATAGCAAAAAAACCAAAAGTCCCACCCTGCATTTTTTTTTTCTTGTTCGAGAAGCCACTTCACTCGGATATACGTCACAATAGGGAAGAAAAATACTATCACCACTTCGGTTTCATGCTGACTTTACAGTATTTGTTTTCTGTCTTATGTCTGAGGGTGCTTTCACACTAGCAGTTTTGGTGCGCACCCGGGTTTGATTGACGTCGGTTCGTTTGGATGACGTGAACGCTGTCTTCCGTGAACTCGGGTACACACCTGCGAAACGGACCCGGGTTCACTTAAAAAGGGTGGTCTGGGGTACGGTTCATGTGAACTCTGGTACGGTTCGCTACTGATGTGAATGCAATCGTACTAAATCGCGAAAGTGAACCACTATTAATGACGTATGATTTGATAAAAATGTTTCACTCATTTTCCTGGCGAGCGTGACTGACGTACTGCAAGCAGAGAGCCTGTAGATCTCATTTCTGCTTGCCTTCAGCGTTCTTTAGAGCATTGCAGTACATTCGCGGCAAATAAGATGCAAGTGCCATTACGTACTGAAGCTTTAGAAACAAAACCAACGGTTCAAAAACAAAAATATAAAACTGAAGTGAGCAACGCTATGCATTTTGCCGCCTTCACGCTCGCTGACGTTACTAAGCAATCGGGTAAACAGCTGCTGCTTTGATGACGCAAACGCACCCCGTTACGGACCCAAATAATATAATATGAACACAGTCCAGCGGGGGGAGGGGGGAGCAATCAAACTCTGGTTCGGTCCAGGCAATCGAATCAAGTGTGAAAGCATCCTGAAATGCATGTTGATTGTAGCCAGGGCTTGACATTAACACCCACATTATTTCACCAGTGGCATGTAAGGGTGCGTTCACACTTGTAGTTTGGTTCGTTTGGTCCGGACCAAAAAACAAAAACAAATCATATAGTCCTGGTCAGCTTAGCGTTCACACTGGCATTTTTAACAGCGAACCTAAAGTTACCGAACCAAAGGCATAGGGATACAGTCACAACCTGATTGGTCGGCTTTTATGACGTCTATTTCGCGACAGAGTTGCTTACCGAACATTCAAAACAATGCTGTGTGCTGGATTAAACGCCATCATTTTATGCGTGTACATGGTTTTATTTTTACCAGCTGAGAACTCACGAAGAGCTCATAAAATGTTCAAAACAGCGGCAGGATTTCCTCCGTTGTATGCAGAAACGAAGATCTGCATATATTGATGAGGCACTTTACCTCCTCGTTGCTCCACGTTTGCCCTCTACTCATTTTGGATACACCGATCTTTCCGCGTCGTCAAATCAGCTGACTTGTAGCGTCGCATCTTGTGACATCACGTCCTGTTTTTGGTTCGTTTACATGTCTTTGGTCCGTGTTGCGTTCATATATCAATCGAATCGCACCAGAGTTTGTTTGGAAACGGACCGAGACCCATCTTTTTAGTGGTCTCGGTCCGCTTGTTTGGTGCGCACCAGGGTTCAGATGGCAGCGTTCACATATGTTCAAATGAACCGCACTAACTGAGCAATCGCACCAGGGTTCGTTTTAATCGAACCAAACATGACAAGTGTGAACGCACCCTAACAGTCACTCCTACTAGCCACTTTGGTAGGTAGAATTGTATATATAATATACATTTTTTCAATTGTAGTCTTTTAAAAAGGCATCTGAATAAACTAAGTGCAATGTAGTGTTGTCCAAAGTATAGATTTTTTGATGCATATCGATAGTAAAATATCTGAAACACTTCCAAGACTCATTTCCCGCCGAATAGATACACGATACCAGCTGCGCTTTCTCTCTCTCATCTCTCCGAAAGGAGTTACACTCAAAAATGAATATTGCTAGTGTTACAGGGCTTGAACTATAGCATGGGATTGCACGCATTGCACATATTTTTACTCATTCTTTTGTTCACACACCCAAAGTGCATGCACATAAAGCCACCTCTCTGTACTAAATTGAGTTCTTTTTCACTGCTTATAGCGCTTCAACAGTCGAATACAAACAAAATAATGTCAAAATGCTGGTCTTGGCGAGTATTCATGTAAACACAGTCAGTTATGTCTTAAGTGAATGTAAACAGTTGAGAAAGAAAACGCATGTGTAACAGTATAATGGATCTGTGCATCAGATCTTAAAGGTTTATTAGGAAATTATGAGATAATATATAAAAAAATATCAATATGGCAGTTTTTCCCCATGGTATCAATGTCAAAACTGTGGCCAGTGAAAATGCAGAGTGGCTAGTAACTAGTGAAAAACCATAGACAGTAAAAGAAATGGACACAGCGACCCCATAGACTTCAATGGAGAGAGATGGTGGTCCAGTGGGTTAAACCATGGAACTGATATACAGAAGGTTGCTGGTTCGATCCCAGCAGTCACCAGTGTGTCCTTGAGCAAGGCACTTTACTCCATGTTACTCCATGCTCCGGGGGGATTGTCCCTGTAATAAGAGCACTGTAAGTCGCTTTGGATAAAAGCGTCTGCCAAATGCCGAAATGAAATGAAATGAGACTAGACTAGAATTGAAGTCAGATAGACAGACTGAGCTTGACAAACCTGTCTGACAGTGGCAAGTCTTCTAGTAGTTGTGCAAAGTGAAATCTGAATTTCCGAATCTTGTAGAGAGGGTGAGCAGGAGCAACTTTTGATGAATGAAGCAGGATCTGCAACATCTCTATCGGCGTTTATGCCTCCACGTCCCCCCGATTGCCTCATAGACAGTAAAATATTGCCTGCAAGCTTCTCCTCGGGTCTATACGGTACAGCGCGACGGAGTCGCATGGTTATGATGCAATCGTTAGCCTACTTTTTACAAAAACGGCTAGGTAATGATACAAGGTAATGGAGCATTTTATACATCGTCGTGTTTGTTTAGAAATAAACAAATGACGAATGGAGTCTTTAAACGCCTCAGATGTAAAGTTATTCACTGTCAAAGTGAGGCCCAAATGAATGGGAGTCAATGGGATGCTAACAGCAGGTGATGGCTTGGTTAGCAATGGCTGCCCCTATGGAAGGTACACTTTCCGGGGGCTGGATTACCCCCTTGTGAAAAACCACTAGCCACAATGGCTGGTGAGCAGAATAGTTAATGTCAAGCCCTGATTGTAGCATATTAACTGTATAAACCTTCCTTTGCTTATAGGTCCAGCAAGTCTTCAGAAAGGCCTGCTGTAAACCAGGCCAGAGGTCTTATCTCTGAGTCAGATGCCAAAGGAAAATCCCAAACGTTAGAGACGGGGAGAACAGCAATGTCTTGGCATCTTCCACCTGGCTCTTATGACATTGTGTTGTGCGTCGACTTCATCGAGACAACTGGGTAAGATAAAAAGATTGTGTGTGTGGTACAACTTCACTTTTTTGTAACTATAACATAACTTTATTTCAAGTTTGTTTAGTGCATTGTTTTATAGAATTATATTAGAGTGACATTGTGAACTCAACAGGGGAAGCAGTGGTCGCAAACAAGAATTGGCTAAGGAATTGCAAAGGAATGGTGTGACCTTTGACATCAGGAAACTGAATGTAGGGGACTTCCTTTGGGTGGCACGTGAGAAAGTGACACCTGTTCCTGGTAGGTCAACTTTGCCATGCTTTACTGAGATGCAGGACTAGTTAATAACCAGCAGATGGCAGTGTTGCTCTTCTCAGAAGAAAGGCACAAGAAAAGTTTCATAGATCAAATGAAGTCATTTTTATACAGTGGTTATACAGACAATATCCAAAGGCCCTCTTGTCTAAGCTAATATGTACCTTTAGTACTTATGTTGTAATACATCTAATAAACTACAAATATTATTTAGTAAACTAAGTTGTATGTTCATTTTTTTAGTACTTTAATAAATATTGACAATATACAAGTCAATTTATATAATTCTAAGATTTATTGAGACCCCCTTGGTTGAGAACCACCGTTTTAATAGTTTAATCCATAAAGGTTTTTGAAATGACAATAATAATAATAATAATAATAATAATAATTGATTACATGTATAAAAGCCATTTGTCTTCCTCCAGGGCAGCTGCGTCCACCAGTGGGAAAAGAGCTAGTGCTTGATTACATCATTGAGCGGAAGAGGATGGATGATCTGTGTGGAAGCATCATAGATGGACGCTTCAGAGAGCAGAAGGTTTGAAAAAAAGTTATGAAAGTGAAAAACTTTGAATTGCATTTCTCCCTTTAACATTTATCTATGGAGGACCAAACCTGCAGAAATTGAGAAAAAAAATATATATATTTTTGTAGATAAAAAAAAAAAAAAAAAAGCTTTTTCCTCTTTGTTTTCAGTTTTTTTTTAAATATTATGTCATTTAAATTTAATTAATTTCTTTTAAATTTTATTTATTTATTCTGTCATTTATTTTTCGTATATTTTTGTTTATGCGTTAGTTAATTTATTTATATATTCCCCCATATATTTATTTTATTATATTTATTTATACATGTATTTATGTTAATATTGCCATGTGCAACACGGAAATGAGGGAGGCGGTCCTTGCGTAGCTCCAATGTGTCATTGGTTGAGAGCTCACGTATAGCAATAGAGATCGGATGTGGCAGATCAACTGGAGAGTTGTGAGTTATTTCCATGATTTGTGTCCATGTCGAATTGTTTTGTAGTGACCAGTGAAGCAAATGATGGAGGTTCGGTCCTTCATATTCATCTGTTTTCCAGATAAATTTTAAAATTAAGGCTGCATGATTCTGGATAAATTGAGAATCACAATTTTTTTGGTTTACTTTTTTTGGTTTATGTGATGATGTAATTCATGCTATCTTTTTTTGAGGCATCAAGTTACTTTCAAGGGTGATTTATTTATTTATTTTCCGCTATGGTACACACCAGTGTTTATATCCGAACCAAAATTGTTATCTCAGAACATCTTTGATAATTTGAAGTATTGTAAGACGATACTGTGCGGTTGTGAAGCTGTTTTAATACCTCTACATGATAACTTCTTTGGCTCAGTGGCGCCAATGCAGATCTGAATGTTTGCTGTGATCGGACTTGTTAAAGCTGGTCGTCATTTAGGAATAAGATCATGTCTGTGTTTGAATCGAGATTGTAATCTTTTAATGATTAATCCTACAGATTTGTGACTTTCCTAATACATGTTCCTGTTTCTCTTTTCTGTTGCCTTCTCATTCTTAGTTTCGTCTGAAGAGGTGTGGTCTGCGTAAGCCCATTTATCTAGTGGAGGAGTGTGGGTCGGCGGCGGCTCATCTCAGTTTACCTGAGAGTACATTACAACAGGCTATAGTCAATACACAGGTATACAGCAGGCCCTGAAGACAGGAATGCAATAGTGGAGGAGGAGGATGTGATTGAATGTGTATTACTGCAGGTGGTTGACGGCTTCTTTGTGAAGCGTGTACAGGATGTGAAAGAGTCTGCTGCTTACCTCACCATCATGACCAGATACCTCCAGAAACTCTACCAGGTTTGTTTTAAAGCCCAATCAATGCAGCATATGCAAATCCCTTTTATGTCAAGGTTTTTTTTGTGTGTGTATGTGTGCTTTACTTCCATTTTTTTTTCATTCTCAGAATTGCACATTATTCTGTCGCTCCAGAGAACTGGAGGGTGATCGAGAAGATGAGACGGAGCAAACGGCCAACCTCTCCTGTTCTCTCATGGCTTTCACAGAATTTAACTATGGGGCTGTTAAGAACAAGGTAAAGTGAAAACAAATCAATGGGCTTCTGTGTTTATGTCAAAGGAACACTCCACTTTTTTGAAAATAGACTCCTTTTCCAACACCTCTAGAGTTAAACAGTTGAGTTTTACCGTTTTCGAATCCATTCAGTCGATCTCCGGGTTTAGCACTTTTAGCATAGCTTAGCGTAGATCATTGAATCTGATTAGACCGTTAGCATCTCGCTCAAGAATTACCAAAGAGTTTTGATATTTTTCCTATTTAAAACTGATTTCACTCTTTTAGTGTGTAAAATTGCTGAGCATAAACAACATCTGCAAAGTTTCGATGCTCAAAGTTCAAAGCAAAACGGAGAGATTTACTTTTTTTTAAATTGCTTTTTAAGGACTACAACAAACGGCTGGTAGGGACTACAGAAGCTTCCTCCCGTGTTAGTGACATCACTAACCCTGACATTTACATAAATCCCGCCCCCAGGTACACGCAACAAGGGGGGTGTGATTATCATGACAGAATATGCTAATCAGTGACTGGAAGATAGTTTACTCCACACCAGCTACATAAATTCATCAACTAACCATTCAGGAATGTCCTGTTGCTTTCTGCATGTTGTCACTTCATGAGTCTCTCCATCATTGTCCGACTCCGGTTTGAACATAAAAAGCTGTACAGTTTCATTGCCTGTCTGCATGAGGTCATCAGAGCTGGAGTTCTTGAAGCCCCGCCCCATGAGCAGCAGCACATTTGCATTTAAAGGGACACAAAAATGGCACGTTTTTTCTCATCCTCAAAAAGTGACAATTTGAACATGCTCTGTGGGGTATTTTGAGCTAAACCTTCACATACACACTCTGGGGACATCAGAGACTTATGATGGGCTGACCATCTTGTAAAAAGGGGCAATCAACCACCCCTTTAAAAATATTACCAATACGATAAATGGCAATATTAAAAATCTATACTAAAATAAAAAATATAACACTAAAAACTAAAACCAGTATTGTGACGCTTGAGTAAATTTAGACAAAATGTATATTTTACAGGTTTTTTTGGTTACACTTTATAGTAGATTGTTCATGCAAGATAACTACATTAGTTATCATGAACTAACAATAATAAATGCTTCTAAAGCATTTTTTTATCTTGACGTTAATTTCAACATTTACTAGGGCTGCACAATTAATCAAATTTGTAATCGGGATTACAATTACGGATGCCACAATTATGTAATCGTTCAAAGGCGCAATTGGCTTTATGCACAGCTGCACTACTTCCTGAACTTCAGCCAGCTCCTTTGTTTCCTGTCTGCCATTATTGGACAAACTGATTAATCCAGGTGTGCCTGACCTCTGTAGTCGCAAAAACAATAATCAGGCGCACCTGAATTCATCAGTTTGTCCAATGGCAGACAGGAAACAAAGGAGCTGGCTGAAGTTCAGGAAGTAATGCAGCTATGCATAAAGCCAATTACAAAAACATTATAATGCCATGCATATTTTTACTTTAGTTTGGTTTCTGTTGGTTTTAAAACAAAAATATACAGGGAGTGCAGAATTATTAGGCAAATGAGTATTTTGACCACATCATCCTCGTTATGCATGTTGTCTTACTCCAAGCTGTATAGGCTGGAAAGCCTACTACCAATTAAGCATATTAGGTGATGTGCATCTCTGTAATGAGAAGGGGTGTGGTCTAATGACATCAACACCTTATATCAGGTGTGCATAATTATTAGGCAACTTCCTTTCCTTTGGCAAAATGGGTCAAAAGAAGGACTTGACAGGCTCAGAAAAGTCAAAAATAGTGAGATATATTGCAGAGGGATGCAGCAGTCTTAAAATAGCCAAGCTTCTGAAGCGTGATCATCGAACAATCAAGCGTTTCATTCAAAATAGTCAACAGGGTCGCAAGAAGCGTGTGGAAAAACCAAGGCGCAAAATAACTGCCCGTGAACTGAGAAAAGTCAAGCGTGCAGCTGCCAAGATGCCACTTGCCACCAGTTTGGCCATATTTCAGAGCTGCAACATCACTGGAGTGCCCAAAAGCACAAGGTGTGCAATACTCAGAGACATGGCCAAGGTAAGAAAGGCAGAAAGTCGACCACCACTGAACAAGACACACAAGCTGAAACGTCAAGACTGGGCCAAGAAATATCTCAAGACTGATTTTTCTAAGGTTTTATGGACTGATGAAATGAGAGTGAGTCTTGATGGGCCAGATGGATGGGCCCGTGGCTGGATTGGTAAAGGGCAGAGAGCTCCAGTCCGACTCAGACGCCAGCAAGGTGGAGGTGGAGTACTGGTTTGGGCTGGTATCATCAAAGATGAGCTTGTGGGGCCTTTTCGGGTTGAGGATGGAGTCAAGCTCAACTCCCAGTCCTACTGCCAGTTTCTGGAAGACACCTTCTTCAAGCAGTGGTACAGGAAGAAGTCTGCATCCTTCAAGAAAAACATGATTTTCATGCAGGACAATGCTCCATCACACGCGTCCAAGTACTCCACAGCGTGGCTGGCAAGAAAGGGTATAAAAGAAGAAAATCTAATGATATGGCCTCCTTGTTCACCTGATCTGAACCCCATTGAGAACCTGTGGTCCATCATCAAATGTGCGATTTACAAGGAGGGAAAACAGTACACCTCTCTGAACAGTGTCTGGGTGTCTTCAATGTTGATGGTGAACAGATCAAAACACTGACAGAATCCATGGATGGCAGGCTTTTGAGTGTCCTTGCAAAGAAAGGTGGCTATATTGGTCACTGATTTGTTTTTGAATGTCAGAAATGTATATTTGTGAATGTTGAGATGTTATATTGGTTTCACTGGTAAAAATAAATAATTGAAATGGGTATAAATTTGTTTTTTGTTAAGTTGCCTAATAATTATGCACAGTAATAGTCACCTGCACACACAGATATCCCCCTAAAATAGCTAAAACTAAAAACTACTTCCAAAAATATTCAGCTTTGATATTAATTAGTTTTTTGTGTTCATTGACAACATGGTTGTTGTTTAATTATTAATGTTGTAAAATTAATCCTCAAAAATACAACTTGCCTAATAATTCTGCACTCCCTGTATATATCTGACATTTGAGGCTATAGAAAAGCAATACAAGTTTTACAGGAAGAGTGTTTTAAGCTTGTTTATTTTGGTAAACCAATATGGCATGCAATCGCTTTAAACAATGGCATAAAGCTACTCAAAACATCATTCAGTGTAAATTGTGATAATCAAAATTAATAAATCGCAGTTACAATTTCAAGGGAATAATCTGCAATTATGATTATTGTCATAAAGGGCTGTGCTCAGAATATCGATACAGCGATACATCGTCATGAACTCCTGACGATGCGCGTATCGATACAGCAGCTGTCGTATCGATACTGTGTGCTTTTGAATGTAGCCAACGCGACACGAGCAGCAGTGCAAGACATTCACAATGGAGAAGAGGTTTTCAGTCAATGAATGAACGGAGCATTGCAGCCTCACATCCATTAAATAAATAGCAATACTCTGTGCTTTGTTGCTATTGATATAAAACAAAGTCCATTTTCAAATTACGTCCATTTTATTACGAAATTCAAAAACATAAATACCGTTTTGGCGCTGTGGCGTGAGATCACTTTGTCGCAGTTTAGCTCTAGAGAAGCGCAGCACACGTGAACAGATCTTCTCTTACGCATTAATACTTAATACCAGTGACAGCGCGAAATTAACATGAATGAACATCTGAACGTGTGTTAGATAGAGTACAACTTACCAAAACCCGTATCATGTCACATGGAATCACTCGATCAGTGTTTCAAACACAGAAAGGCGCCAGTAAAAGCTTGTAAACAATGTCATGTAACATTTACCTCAGAAAAAAATATATATCCAGTGTCCATAAACTCGTTAGTCAGCTAGAAAAATTGACTCTAGAGAGAAGCATTTTGCTAAATATATGTACCATATTCCATATTCATTATAATTTGTAATGTTCTTGAATATTGAATGCATGTTTGAATTAACCTGGCAAGTTTTTATGACAGCCACCATTTAAATGTTTATATTTAAAAAAAAATGTATATGATTATGTAATTTGTAAAGTTAATATTATAACTTTATTATTATAAAAAAAAACATGTAATTTTGTGTAATTTAAGTGTTTACAAATCAGTTCTTTACCTTTAATATTATAGTACAACTGACTCCCATAGTTTACAGCATCAGTTAAGAGATTTGTTTTCCCAAATTTGTTTTAGATTTTAGATTTATCATGAGATTTGTCTTACATTCCAAAATTTGCCATATATATATATATATATATATATATATATATATATATATATATATATATATATATATATATATATATATATATATATATATATATATATATATATATATATATATATATGTATATATATGTGGCAAATGGCAAATTTTTGTATATATATATATATATATCCAAAATAATCAAGAACCAAGCCTTTCCAAAGTTTTTTTGTGACAATTTATTTATTTCATTTAACTCATTTTTTTTTAATGACAAAAACAAAATAGTTTTTCAGTTATCACAACTATTCTAGCACTGGTTATTCAATAAACAGAAATTACTGTTACTAAATTCTGTTCAAACGAAATTTCATTCCAAATTGATCCATATCGTGATGCGTATCGTATCGTGACGTCAGTATCGTGATGCGTATCGTATCGTGTAGTCAGTATCGTGATGCGTATCGTATCGTGACGTCAGTATCGTGATGCGTATCGTATCGTCAGTATCGTGATGCGTATCGTATCGTGACGTCAGTATCGTGATGTGTATCGTATCGTGACATTGTTGGTGATACACAGCCCTATTGTCATAATCGTGCAGCCCTAACATTTACTAATACATTATTAAAATCCAAATTTGTATGTGTTAATATTAATGGACTTAAACTAACGTGGCCTAATGATGATCAGGTATATTTTTATTAACTAACAGTAGCCATGTTTCTATCCACCTATTTTATGTGAATTTTGGGATATCACATAAAAAAGCTGGATGGAAACACCAAGATGCGCCTAATAAACATATGCGCTCAACTGAGTCGGATACAATTTTTTTTTTTTTTATCCGATAAAAATATGTAAACACAAATAAACCATAAACCGAAGTACCAAATAAATCCCTCAATGCCCAACAAAAATCTCACGTGACTCTGCCTCAACAGTGGATGTGATTGGATAACTGGACAACCAGCGGACCAATCACATCGCAGCATCTCAAATGTTTGTTTGATCATTCTGAAATGTCCAAGTCTCATCAGAATGATTTGGTTCAATTCCCTCTCAGAAGCGTCTCACATGATTGGTCACAAACACCAGCATCTGAACGCAAGATAGCATGACAGCGTTTATTGTGTTTGGTCTGCAAATCAAAGTCATTTATGGTGGAGGAAAAAGAGCCACAGTTTCTTCCCTGATTGCAGCAACCTCCATTTTTTTCCGCCAATTTCCAAGGAAGTGACGATTTTGTTCTCTTGAACACATGGGATGGAGACGCTGCTTTGTTCACAAATGTGTTGTGGAATATTCAAGTTTTTCGTACAAGTTAAATTTGCAACTTTGGATGGAAACTGTCATTGTTAGTTAATGCATTCATTTGAACAAACAGGACCTTATTGTAAAGTATTGTATTGTAAAAATTTCTAATCCAGATCTCTCTCTCTCATACAAACCCAGTGTCAGACAGTGCGGGAAGTATTTGCTCGCCAGCTTATGCAGATCAGTGGAGTGTCTGGTGATAAAGCAGCCGCTGTTCTTGAACACTACAGCACAGTCAGCAGGTGTGACTCGCTCTCTTCCAACACAAACACATTAAAACTCATTTACATTCCACTATCACAGACACTCGCTCATTAAATTACGCCGTATCGCCCCGCTATCTTCAAATCACTCATTTACATTCTACTATCACAGACATTTACTGACTGTATAAATAAATGCTTAACAATTGCTGGGTAACTCAAGCTCATGTGGATGATATAAGGTCGTGTCATTTGACCTGTTTATCATTTTTGCCCCATCTTTTGGCTTTGCTTGTCTTTTGTTTTTCTTTATTTTTAAACAATTCTTTCTTTCTCTAGTTTATTGCAAGCATATGATCAATGCTCCAATGAAACGGAAAAAGAGAAGCTTCTTTCATCTGTCAAATATGGAAAACTCAAAAGGTTTGTTTTGTTTTTAATGATTGTAAAGACACTAGAATCTACACACACTCTCACTCTCTCTCTCTCACACTCTCACTCTCTCTCTCTCTCTCTCTCTCTCTCTCTCAAATTCAAACAAGCTTTATTGGCATGACTTGTACAGTATTACATAAGCAATGGAAGAAAAAAAATCAATAGTCAGTAAACAAATACATGAATACATTTTATAATCAAGAAAATAATTGACAACACATTTTTTTTATACATAAATAATAATAATAAAAATAAAGCTAAGGCAAGGTAAGAATATTTCTGACTTTAGTTCTCTCTCTTTCTCAAAAGTGACGTGCATTATTATTTTTTTAACTAAACGTAGTCTTTCTAATCAAAGAACCCTGAAAAATATTAGAACTATTTTCAACATTGCTAATAATAGTAAATATTTCTTGAGCATCAAATCATCATATCAGAAGGATCATGTGACACTGAAGTCTGGAGTAATGATGCTGAAAATACAGCTTTGATCACCGGAATAAATGACATTTTTAAAAGTTATTTTAAATTGTAATGATGTTTCACAATATTACTGTATATTTGATCAAATAAATGCAGCCTTGGTGAGCAGAAGAGACATTATTATCATGATATTTGTTGGTTGATATATTATGATGTATATCTATTTATTATTATTGCAGGAATCTTGGACCAGCCTTGAGCCGCACTATATATCAGCTTTACTGTACGCATGGACCTCTGTCATAGACTTTTTCACCCAAAAGCACAAATGTGTGGTGCACTTCAGTTTAATCATTGTATTATATTTTTTCTGTTTGTTGACTCGAATAATGTCTAAAGTAATAAAGACATACATTTGTTTTTCTAAGCCCTCAAGAGTATTGCTATTTATTGTTGCTGTTCAGTTGTTTCAAAACAAAAATTGCAAACTTGCTGTGCCTAAGCGTTAAGCACTGAAGCATATGGTTTCAAAAAGGCAAAATATGCATTAAAATGAAGGGGAGAATTGCAAGAGGGCATTGGTGCAATGGATTGGGACTAGCTGTATGGGGCAGGTGGGTGACATCAGTGTTTGGTAAAGAGTGTTGAGGTAACAGCTGCTCTGCCTTCCAGGAGATTGGAGGGGGACTCCGCTGACGTCCTCTGAATCTCCCTCAAGGAGAAACGCGCATATCGACAAAAACAAGTAGGGCTCCTTGGATCCACGCTGGTTGCTTTCGTGGAAATGTTTTGACGTTTTGCTGCCTGCATCCCGCGTACAGACAAGCGCGTGCGTTTTGACATCTCGATGCATTCTCTTCCCATCATCCATGTTTCTGGATATACGGCCATAATAATGATAACAACAACCTCATCATCATCATCACAGTGAAGGTGATGAAGCTGGTGGCCGAGATGGTCAGAACCGAGAGACTATTTGAGAAAATATGCATGCACTTGATGTGTGAAGGGCAAGAAGGAGACGGAGAATGCGGGTGGGTAATGTGGCGTTGATCATGCGACTTTGCCCAGGCTGCCGCTCTCGAGAAACCGTATCGGGACCAGCGGCGGATGGGCTGACTTACCCGCAGGGGAAGACCCGGACGAGGGCCGCCACATCCTGAAGCGCCCCCCGGCCATCCCCGGGGTGTCTCCGCGGGGACGGAGGGAAGATGCAGGAGGCGACGGCAGATGTAGAGGAGCCCATTCTGAACGGAGCTGGGAGGGAAGAGGTGAGACGAGGGCGTGTATTTGCTCAAATTCTATACTATTTTTGCGTTAACATGTACAGGTGAGTTGTTATTATATAGTACAAACTGTATAGCACAGAAGACTGTCACGACGTGTATGGCAAGCCACTTTAACATGTATACAAATATAGGCTTTTTTTTAACTACCTCACTAGTAGCTAACGATTTGATGCTTATTCCAATAGTGTCATTTATTCCAGTATTACTAGTTCTTGTTCATTAGATCTAGTATCATTGTAAGACTATCTCATTTGTTACTAACTTTTTTAAAACTTGTATTATTAGTTTACTTGTAATATGATTACAGAACAACGTATTTATAGTTTATAGTCAAAAATCCTACAAATAAAATTTAAAATGTTTGCAACAGTAGAAATAGGGTAACACTTTACAATAGTTTCATTAGCTAATATGAACTAATAACAATCTGCACTTCTACAGTGTTTATTAATCTTTGTTAATTTTCATTTCAACATTTACTACATTATTAAAATCAAAAGTTACATTTGTTAACATTAGTTAATGCACTGTGAACTAACACGAACAAACCATGCACACTTGTATTTTTATTAGTTAACGTTGACAAAGATTAATAAATACTGTAACAAGTGTATCGCTCATTGTTAGCTCATGATAGTTAATACATTAACTAATGTTAACAAATTAGAGCTTATTGTAAAGTGTTAAGTGAAAACTGAGATAGATGCCAATAACAATTTAAATAGTTACTGGTAACTAAAGAATAAGTAATGGTACCTGAGAATTGAAATTTAACTTATTAAATATTGGCTAGTAACTAATAAAAAATAGTTACAAGTGAAGATATTAGTTACTATTGGATAACTTATTAGTAATTACAAAAAATAAGCTCTAGTAACATTACAATGGATAATGGTTGGTTTTAAGGAATAAATGCCATGAGCTAATTAAAACAGCTTGCCATATGATGTGATCAAGCTGCACTCTGACAAGTTTTTCAGGCTCATAATTTTATTAGTGTCTAATAATGAGGCCTGTTTACCATTACTATATCTATCCATAAACAAACATGCTGCGTTATATTGCCTGTTAGCCATGTGCTTTTATCTCTGCACTGCACCTTAATCTGGCTCTTTTCTCTTAGGAAAAAAGTGATCATATTGGCACAATATGCTCTAGTACAAAAAGTATGGTGGTGGTACTTTGATGGTATCCGATTCTAAAACCGTGGTACTGAATGATTGCCATGTTCATATACCATGGTGTTTACATTTTATTTTAAGGTACTGTTTGGAGGTGCATCTATCCACAGATGCTCTAAATTGCTATTCCACAGTTTTAGGTTTTCTCTTCTGAGGTTAATAATCATAAGATGTTGCCAAAGAATGTGTGGCACCCAGTATAAGTAATGCAATGGTGTGTTATAAAGTGATGCTCATCTTTTCCCTCAGGTCTTGGCAGAGCATTTCCCTTGGGGCGTTTTTTTTTTTTACTATCAACCGTCTTGGCAACGTCTATTTCTCGCTCTGTCATTTTGTTTGCCCCTGTAGCTCTTTCCCGTTCACATTTATCATGCTCTTCCGTCTGATAGATGTCCTCTCACTGGTACAACATCTGATCAAAGGAGGTCTGTGTTATTTCAAGGCAGATAATGACTTCGGTTCGGTCAACATATCTGTGACAAAGCTCAAGACCAGAGTCAGCATTGACCTCCAGGCCCTCTATATTAACAAACTACAGCATTTCTCTCTCTCTCCCTCTCTCCCTCTCTCTCTCTCTCTTTCTCTCTCTCGCTCTCTATCTATTCATTGGTGCCGAGTTAACCTCCTGTCTCTTGTTACATGAAGATCAATAGAAATGGAGACAGCTTGAAGGGAAGAAAGCTGTGAGTCATATCAGAAATGCAGTTTTAAATTAATTTGGATGGCAGCAGGAATAGGAAACAGACAGTGTGCTATTTCTGTATATTTCAGTATGGCATTAGTGTGGCACAGGCTGTTGAAGGATAATGAAAGACTGAAGTCGAGTGAAAGATGCTGACAGACTATCTGGCTTTTACATATCGCACTACCTTCCAACATATTTATCTCTCTGTAAAGATATCATATTCCTTCTTTAACCAATATTTTTCTATGTATTGGGTTCCTCTCTCCTGCATGACAGCCCTTCCCATTTCCGTTAATTTCTATTATCCAAACCACAAATTCAGAAGTGTAAGATTGAAGCCACTATGACAAGACATAATCTTCTTGCTACTTCACGCAAATGCTAATTTATGAATTTGTGGTTTAGTTAATAGAAAAAGACTGAAAGGAAAAAGGTAGAGAGAAGTTCATAATGAAGAGTGTTCAAGAAAGAGTGTGTAAATGCACATATAAAAGCTAGAAAGTTTAATTGATTATTAAAAAAATTTGCAAAATTAATAGTAAAGTGTTGTCATGGTCATCGCAGGTTTCTTTGAATGCATCATAATATGAATGAATTGGAAAAACGTGTTACGAACATGCAAGCAACAGTGGTGTTGGTTGACTTTAAATGCCATAAAAATGCTTTACAGTAGATTATAATTTGCTTGAGATCCATTATGCTTAAAATAATGTTCCATAATAAAATGGCAGTCAGGGCTTCTGAACAAGTGTTAGCCTACCCTTTCTGACAATTGCACTAAAAAGTACTTGTCTGGAATCCAATGGCTGTAGTAAGGTAATTAAGTCTCTTTTGCAACCTAATGTGATTGTAATTTATTGTAGGCCAGGCCAAGAGTGTTGTGTAATTTAACCATACTTTTAAGTAATTAAGTATTTTTCTCCAGGCAATTTTCTACTCAGGAAAAAATGTTATTTTAAATGGTAGACCAAATGCTCACTCTCATAATCTCTGTCCTCACCTCTCTTCAGCAGCGTCCGGTGAAGCAGTCCTTGGCTGCCTCTCTGTGTCGAGAGTCTCACTGGAAGTGTCTTCTCCTCACTCTGCTCATGTTCGGCTGTTTTGGCACGCTGGCCTGGTGCAAGCTGTGCAAAGTTCCAGTGCCCGCTCCAACAGAGCCCGAGGCTGCGGTTGTGGAGCCTGGTGACCCCTTTACGACCTCAGCTAGTTCTGGTGTCTACATCCCCCTAGAAGTGGATCTGGATAGTCCCTGTTCCAGTGGCTACATTTATATTCCTCTCGCTTTCCTGGCCATGCTGTACGTGGTCTACCTGGTGGAATGCTGGCACTGCTACTCCAAGACGGCCATGTTGGCTCAAGTAGAGGTGGCGGAGGTGTATGAGCGCGTGCAGAGGCTGCAGCAAGCAACGCCGTGCATCTGGTGGAAGGCCATCAGTTACCACTACGTGCGACGGACAAGACAGGTGACGCGCTACCGCAACGGGGATGCCTATACCTCTACGCAAGTGTATCATGAGCGTGTAAACACGCATGCGGCGAGCTCAGAGTTTGATTATGCGAGGTACGGCGTCAAAGATGTTTCTAAGGAGTTAAGGGGTCTAATGGATCACCCAGCCGTACGGCTGCGCTTCACCAAATGCTTTAGTTTTGCTAGTGCCCGAGCGGAGGCTGCCTACCTGACCCAGCGTGCACGTTTCTTTGGTGAAAACGAAGGACTTGATGATTACATGGAGGCACGGGAGGGAATGCATTTGAAAAACGTGGATTTCCGTGAGCACATCCTAGCTTTCCCAGACCCAGCCAGACAGCCCTGGTACGCCAGGCGTAAAGTTTTCTGGCTGGCCTCAGCTCTGCTCCTGTCCTGGCCTCTTCGGGTTGTTGCGGAGTATCGCACCGCGTATGTGCACTACCACGTAGAGAAACTTTTTGGCGATGCTGATGATAACAATAGGGGTGACGTAATTGAAAACAGTGGTGGCATCGAGAATGGAAACGGACCTAGCACTGGATCGAGCTATCGAGCCATTTCACGAGTCAATACAGTGGACATGACGGAGCTGGAATGGCACATTCGCTGCAACCAGCAGTTGGTGCCCAGCTACTCTGAGGCCCTGTTGATGGATCCCGGTTTGGGCGCCAACCAAGATACCAACAATCCTCCAGCCGGGCAGGGGACTAACTCAACAGCGAGTGGCCCGTCTTATCCAGTGGCCTTCTCTTCGGCTTACTTGCTCCAGAACTGTCCTCGTTGCCGCCGCACCACAAGCAGTGCTTCCCTGCCCTCCCGATTAAGAGGGCCGACTACAGCCCTGCTGAGTAGTACCATGGCTGGGATGAGAGCTAGTGCATCCGGAGGTGGTCCCGGAGGCCCGGGGCGGCTGGTTCTGAGCAGGAGCGGCTTCTCATTAGGGCGGCTCCAGGCTCCTCGCCCGTCGTCCCTCTTCCACTCCCGAAGTGTAGGTGGAGGACTAGCAGCAAGAGGAGAAGATGCAAGTGGTGGAGGTGGTTTCTTAGGTTTGGGAGCTAGACAAGACGAAGAGAGCAGAAGAGTGCTGGAGGGAGAGGGTGATGAGGATGAGGAGGTGGCGAATGTGGTGGAAAGAGAAGAAGAAGGTGAGGGAGACGGGGAAGAAAGAGAGCAACAAGAGGATGCAGAAGAAGGGGAGGCAAGGGAAAGAGACAGACCTCCTACATATCAGGATGCCCTTTTCTTCCCAGTGTTGATTGTGCATGGAGAGGAGAGTTGCCATTCAGGTGAGGACATTTCCTGAAGACACTAATAAGTGCATTGAAGAGAATTGGAAATGGCATGGCCATATACAATGTGAAGGAAGAAAGTCATTTGTCAAATGACCCTTCACTAAGCTCAACCCCCTTTGGTAACTGTGGCCAACTCAGACAAGCTTAAAATGTATATAGAACTGAGGCAAATGCAAATCACAGGAAACTGAAGAGACGCATCTCATTTGTAAGAGATGTTTGTTTAATGATCTGGAAAAGAATAATCTAGTTTGTGCCACTATTATAAATAAACTGACAACAGCGTTTTTACCATAATTTCTGTAAAACTACATTTAAAACTATTCAATCACACAGCTCCTCTATAGAATTTCATAAGAAATGTGTAAAAGCTTGTCTGTGGAAAATGGCAACAGTTGCTAAAGCGGGATTGGTCTGTAATTTTTTAAGACAACGCTTAGAGAAGAGTCAGTTTAAGACCCAATTTGAGAACGAGAATGCATAAATTGACAAAGAAAAGTGTCAGACACCTCTTGTAAACAATGACTGACGTTAATATAAGCTTATCTATGCAAAAATAAAAAGCAAGAGAGTGTTTCTAAAATTTAAGGGGATACAAAGAAGAACTTCCAATATCCTCCTCTTGTCATGGAGCAAAAAGCACCAAAAGACATGCTACTGAAAGACAAGACCATTGGAAAACCTTCCAAAGATCATGAAGAGAACAGAACAGTTCATCAAGGGGAATGTCACTTATCTATACATGGCCAACATATAGCTGTGTTCCACAAGTCAAAAAAAGGTTTTGTTTTATAAAAAAGAGAGGGAGAGGGAGAAGAACCTCATAAACTTGCACAAAATGTTGGGATTCAACTTCGAGACATTTCATTGTAACTTTTTTATTTCAAAATTCCCTCACTGCATCTGCTGTTCTTATTTGACTAAACTAACGGATTCCATTATTATTGCAGGGAGTATAATCATATTAAAGGTGCAGTATGTGATTTCTTTCAAAATATGTTGATATTTGAAATCAACTCAAACAAACACACCCCTCCCTTCATTGCTCCGCCCCAAAATGCACAAACACCCACTGTGCATTTGTCATCAAGTAAAGATGACAAACGAACGACAAGGAAGCACAAAAAAAACTTAACGTACAGTACACCGGAGTAAATACAAGCAAGAGTTTGTTGTTAGCAGCTCCTGACAAACAATGATACTCAGAACTGTCCTGTTACTAAAGTAGGGGTGTCCAAAGTCAGTCCTGGAGGGCCACTGTCCAACAGAGTTTAGCTCCAGCTTGCCTCAAACCTGCCTGGAAGTTTCTAGTATGCCTAGGAAGGCCTTGATTAGCTGTTTCAGGTGTGTGTAATTTGGGTTGGAGCTAAACTCTGCAGGACAGTGGCCCTCCAGGAATGACTTTGGACACCAGTAACAGTATATTAAACATTAATAGCCACACAAATGTGGTACAGGCAACGCCTACATTATCTTCACTGCATGTATATTTAAATATCCTTAAAAAATAAAGTTATGAAACTTCTCTTTGCCCTCAGTCAAAACGATTTGGCAGACAACAAATTATAGATTCATGACACCAAAGATCGCCCGTTAGATCCACACAAGACGAACCACAACAGGACATCCGAGCCAGCGGCAAACGTCAGAAGGACTGGCCGAGGAAAGGCTGCTCTCGCCGGGGTTAATGAGCGCTGAGTGCCCGGTGATCGCCTGGATCTCACAACTCCAAAAACACAAGATTATTTTTTTAAATAGGCGCTCTCTTTATAAATAAACCACAGGTTTGAGCTTTAAACAACTACATTCTCACCTGAAATAGTCTTAAAACTACATTTTGTGACACAGTAGTATTTTTAAATTATGCATGGTTTCTCATCACGTCACTTTACCATGTGACTGCAGCGAGCAGGCTCCTGATTGGTTAACATGGCGCAAATTGACGCCAAAGGTCAGATTTTTCAACTCGGGCGTCAGACGCGAATTCGCATCAAATGCGTGTATGCACAAAAAGAACCACTCGCGAGTATCGCGCATTCGCGTCCGATTCGCCTCATTCGCGCAAACTGGACGTGTGAATGAGGCGGAATCGTGTCCATCGCGCCGCAGGACCTCCAGACGCGCGTCAACGCTCCTTTCCATTGACTTAACATGGAAATCACTTGTGCCAGACGCTCTATTCGCGTTCGGTATGAACGCAGCATTAGGCTTATTTCAATTTTGGTATGCAGAGGTCTTTACTTCTGCACAAAAAAAAGAACTTTTTGTTATAAAAAAAAACTAAACAAGCCCAGGTGAGAAAAAGTAAAGCAAAAGTAATGTGTAACATTACTTTTCTTAAAAAGTAACTAACTCTATAAGTTACTTTTTAAGGGAGTAACACAATATTGTAATGCATTACTTTTCAAAGTAACTTTCCCCAACACTGGTTCCCGGGTGTCATTGTTTGTCTGGAGCTGCTGGAAACGAACAACAAACTCTTGCTTGTATTTACTCCGGTGTACTGTACGTTAACTTTTTAGGATTGGATCAGGATTGGACACCCCTGTACTAAAGCTCACATTACAACAACAGCATATCTTGATTATGTGAAACAGAGCATTACCAATGTTACTCATGTGTGGAGCAGAAACTACAGAACCTCTGCGTCCGTTTTCAGGCCTTCCCGCTTCAGTCTCTCCAGCGCTGGAAAGCTTTTATAATATTAACGCGGGTCCTAAAGCTCTTGCCTGATCATAACCCAGTGATATTCCTCTGAGCTTTTCTCTTTTGTAATGTCTCTCAGCCATCTCTCTTTCTTCAAATCTCCCTCTTGCTCACTCTCTCTCCTCCCCCATCATGAGTGGACACGCCCCCTACTGCTGATTGGCTACAAGTTTGTTGTGCTGCTCTGTCCACTTTTTACAGCGTTTTTCAAAAATTGCTTACTGCACCTTTAAGCGTTTTTTTTTTTTTTTTTGCAGGCTAGCAAGCCCTAGTAATATGTTTTTGGTTCGCTTATCAGAAAACTAGTATGTGGAGATCATACAGGGTTAAATCTTGCATTTGTGAGGTGCTGTTATCTCATTGTGTTCACTGTATGTATTTTATATTTATTGTTTGTTAGTCTGTAATTGTTTATTTATACAACAGCATATCACCAACTTTGCCTCATGAAGAGTTTAAGACAGAAGAGCACTTCACAGACATAAATAATGGTGCAGCATGTCGCCCTCCATGATCGTAGCCTCTGTGCTCGTCTTTGATTGGCTGAAGTGTCATGTGAATAAATAGGCCAATTGTGGATGAGACTGCTTAGTGTGCCAAGACACATCCATCTCCTGGTAACCGTGGATCCTCGTGAGACGTCTTAGTAGTGAGTTCATTGCAGCATACACATATGAATGTGTTTAATAATTGGAAATTGTGTACAACGCAAATCTTCCTACTTGTGTTATGCTGTCAAGCTTCAAATATAATCTGCAAATACATGTTGGAAGCCAAAAAGCACACGCTTTGTCTTATCATAAGCCTAAAGCATGCAGACATGCTCTCTCATTTATCCTTTAGCAGGTCACTTAGATGTTGCAACTGTACTGCAAATAATTTAAAAACACCTTTAATTAAGAAAAAGAAAATATTTCTTGCAATACTGTCAAAATGTTCTGTCACAACGTGAATGTTGATCTAACCGTGATGTGGTGTCTGTTTAAATCACGATGAGAATGTAAAGTACGTCATAAGTATTTGATTGTGCAGCGTGTTTCATCCGTTCGCTGGTCGTTGATACCCAGACGGCTAGACTACCGGAATACTTGAATTTCTAGAAATCTGAGCTGTTTAATTGGGTGCGCAATTGTCTTCTGGTCTGGAACTCGGATGGATGATGAAAGTATTTTTTAGATTTAAGTAGCAAAAGTTTCAGGCGGTCCTGAGATCAACTGTGTGTTCAGCATATGTGCTTTTTCAAGGGAATGCAAATTTGTATTCAGGTTTTATTCCCCCATGTACCCTTTTGAGACTGAACCCTTTAATATTTAATAGTAGCATCAAAAGCAATACTTTTCTTTTTGTTGAAAATGCCCTGAATACAATAATTTCAGATGTAGCCAAATTCATTAAGATATTTGTGGGATACGGTATGATTGATTTGTTCAGCTTAACTAAACAGGAGTTTTATATTTGTCCCTCCCCAAAGTTAATAGGTTGTAAGCGAGCAAATTTTGCTGTTATGGCTCAATCAGGTTGGTCTGAATTGTCTTTTACACTAGAACAGGGATTTGGCTGGAAGTTATGAAAGGAGAATGGACGTTATGAAATATGTACTGTGTGTGTGTTGGGAGGCAGTCTGATAATAAGGATTGTCACAACGGATGATCATGATAAACACTGATGGTGCATAATAAACTGCTTGATTTGAAATCTTATTTGTGTCTTGGCATTATCAACTTGGTGTCCAGTTATCAATTTGTAAATTTAAATGGTTAGTTCACCCAAAAATGAAAATTGTCATTAATTACTCACCCTCATGTCGTTGGACACCCGTAAGACCTCCGTTCATCTTCGGAACACAAATTAAGATATTTTAGTTGAAATCCGATGGCTCAGAAAGGCTTCCATTGGCACAATGCACTTTACACTCTCAAGACCCATAAAAGGTATTAAAGACGTCGTTACAAAGTCCATCTCACTACAGTGGTTCTACAATAACTTTATGAAGCGACGAGAATAGTTTTTGTGCGGAACAAAAACAACTAAATAACGACTTGTATAGTGATGACGGATTTCAAAACACAGCATCATGAAGCTTCGAAGCGTTATGAATCAGTGAGGGTAAATAATTAATGACAGAATTTTCATTTTTGGGTGAACTAACCCTTTAACTGGTTCTTTAGTTTATTAAGTTTGTTTCAATTTAAATTCATTTTAGTTCAAATTGTGCTTTTAAAATGCCCCTATTATGCTTTTTTAAAGGCTCTTTTTGTTTTGGAGGTCTCCTAGAACTGGTTTATATGCATCAAAGGTAAAAAAAAATCAGGTTCATTTTCTCATAATTGCACCTCGCCTCATTTTTTCAATGATGAATCGGTCTCTCTAAACCACTCCTTTCCGGGAGAGGACTCTGCTCTGATTGATCAGACGGCCCGGTCTATTGTGATTGGTCAACCACTTACATCGCATGTCGGAAACGAAACTCCCATTACTGAACTTCAGCTCTGGAGGCTTCCTAAAGCTCAGAGATTGTACACACTGTGAAGACGGTAACGATGGCGTTGATTTTACCGAGTGCGAGTCCAACGATGAAACACTCGAAGAACTAGTTCAACCCGAACCTCCGTCAAAAGCAGGACATTTCACAGTGATATGCTACTCAGTTGCTGCGTCCCAATTCGCCTACTCATAGTACTACGCCCTAAAAGTATGTACTCTTTTTGTGAAGAAACAGTACATACTTTTGAGTGTCTAGCAGAACAATAGACAAGCTTTGGGACATACTTTGTCATCTTTAACGGACTGATCTGTCACTTAGTTACCATGTCCACTTTGTCACTTAAACTGCCGTGTCAATCGTCTTGTCACAGTTAAAATCCTCCACATTCAATTTAATTAAATTTACTACCGTATCAGAGAGAAATGTAGTAGCACGTTGATCTTCTAATCCTATTTCATGCAGATATTCAAATCGCGTTTGCAATTTGAATATAATTATGCATTTAAAAGTTAATGGCCAAACGTATATTTATAAAAGTTGCTGGTGCAGATGAAATGTGGATAATGTTGAATAAATATCTTTTCGTCAGGTTAAATACTGATAATTAATCACTCAAACCTCATCTAAACCTCTACTTATGCTGCCTTCCAGACGAGGTTTGACGTGAGAATATCCCAAATTAAATGTATGTTGAAAACTGATGCTCTGTTTTTCCCAGATGAGACCATTGTCAAAAAGGATTCCCATTCACACGGACCCACGAAAACAGCTAAAACGCTGCATTCTGCTGACAGGCCATTAGGCTGAACATGCAATACGCTTTCAAAAAAAAAGTTTGCATTTTTAGGCACCCAAGTTTTTACTTGAAAAAGCCTCTAATGTCCCACTTCAGACCTCAGTGAGTTCCAGCCAATCCGACTTTAATTTTCACGATGACCACATGATGTCACTCCCACACAACGAGAGCATTATGGAAGGCCAACAGGGCCAAAACGTTTGAAACTGACATATAAACACATAATTACATATATAGCTGTCTCATTTCGAAAGGCTGCGCCCTTCTTTCACAGGGATTCGGAGTGTGCATGAGGTGTATCCTTCGCTGCTGCAGATAACCCACAATTTATTTGCGGCAGATATACATGCAAGCAAAGATGTGGTGTTTAAATTTAAGTAGTTTCAAGCTTTGTTTTTAAGCTGTATTACCTCAAATAGATAGTTGTGGTAAACAGGATTACAAGTGTTTAGTGATTTTTAAACGTTTAGAACAGTACTTTGCTGTCAAGACAAGAAACATTTCATAGTCTTTTTCAAGTTATAAATAATTTTCATTCATATAACTGGTGCGAGAGCACAACAACGCTGTAAACGTGTTGGCATAGCAACTTGATACTTCCTGTCTGTGTGTCCTACAAAGGACGTCTCGTTTAATTCTGATTAAGGACACTCCGTATACCGCATCCTTCACAGGATGTGTCCTCCAGAGGACGCAACCTTTGAAATTAAATGAAATGAGACACAGCTATTGTTGCGTGTGAATGTCGTGTTTACAAGTAATTATTGGACCATGGAGCTTTAGCACCACCTACTGGTGTGGCGCTCTTGCTAAAACACAGAACCAACAGATTAGGCTTGTAAATAGCTGTTTTTAATGTGAAACATTTTGAACAATGTCTTTTCAGAGCGTGAGTAGGCTACAACTACATATAATAATTATAATATATTGTAAATGGGCCTACAGTTAACTATAACAGTTCAACCCTTGAAAGTCATGACAATTTTCAGAATCACAATAGAAATTGTGTAAGGATAATTAAAAAACAAAAAAATCACTTTGAAAACAGCAGACAAAAACGAAGGCATATTACATAAACTTAATGTCTAATGTTTAAGTTTGTTTTTATGTTTATTCTCATTGGAAGCAGGACTTGCCGACATCTTGATGTCAAATGACGCGTCTCACTGAGGTCGAGGTCCATCGATGTACGCTGAGTTCACACGCCGAATGTCCGACCTTGAGCGGCGTTCCAGACATTATTCCTAGAAGAAGGTGGGAAAAATCCAAATTACGCTGCATTAGGCAAACCGCCTGACTCACACATCCTCCGTGTTTGTAGTTTTTAACACTTTTTAACCGTGTTTGTAGTTCTAATTGAATCCTCGTCCAACTCGCAATGGGTTGTGGGCAATAATAGCCATTAGTGTGTTCACGGGTCTGGGAAAAGGTAGACCATCCGGGTATCTTTGTAAAACTCTTTTCAACATACTACGATTTGGGACGCACTAATACTATTTAGGACGGCGAGTATGCGAATTGGGACGCAGTCAGTTTGAGGTACATTATACGATGTTGCAACTGTAATTCCTCACCATCAGCATTAACAGGTTTATGTCCATCATGTCTATATTTCTAATTTATTATGCGGGAACTGTACAGATAATGGTGCATACGTTAGCCAAGCACTAACCTGAATGACTGATTAATGGACAATTGTTGGTAATAGTGACACAACTATTTCAGTAAGACAGTAATAACATGAGTGACCTACACAGTATAAAATACAAAACTATGTATTTTGAACACCCGGTAGAAAATGTATACGTCGATAATTATTCATATTTACAGGTTGTGATTCTGAGGAGCAAGCTAAGTGGGTACTGACCCATCTTTAATGGATAAACGTTTTGTAAATCCCATTTAGAAATTAGACCTCATTGAGATTTGAGAAGCAATTGTTAGGAGGTTGTTATTGTACCGCTGTGGTACTGACTCTTCGCATCATCATCCTTTAAAAGTGTTTACAAAGAGAAAGAGCAGAAAACAGCGTCTTGACATTTACACAACACAGCTACAGCGTTTGAGGGAGGATCAATGTAGACATTGTTTGCAGGCAGCCAATGAAGACCATTAGCGTTATGCTAATTGTTACATATGCAGGTCACAGAACTGAGACTGGAATTCCTGACTACTCGTTTAGGCGGCTCAGAGCCAATTCTTTCTTTTGGGAGACAATAACTTTATTTACTATGCACACATTCACAGACACCTATATTACACACTGCATGAAAGATAATATTCGAAAAAGCATAATAAGGGCACTTTAGAAAAATAATGCTTGTGATTCATCACTGCAATCGGAAGGTCAAGCCAAATGTATTAGAGCTTCAAATTGCAGTGTTTTCTACAATTTGTGGGAACTATTCTATATTCTGTGCCGTGTGTATGCTGTAAATTTTGATGATTGTGATGTTGATATGATATTATGACCACATGTGAGTGATTCTATAATTGGAGATGCATTTCAAAACATAAGGAAAAAACAGTTTACACAAGCCAAACACAAGTTACTTCCTTCTTTTTTCTTTCTTTTTTTTTTTTAACGAAAGCCGATGTCTTTATAGTATTGTTTGTCAACTCTGTTACAGTCAATTCTGTTACATACTGTCCACATTATTACTCTACCTTTGGTAAGTTTGACAGTAACAGAATTGACACTTTTAAACTTTTTAGCCAAAAACTCCACTTGCTAGCATAAACGCTAAGAGCACACGGCACGAATGAAATCATCATTACAAGACTTTTAAACAACCCACTGTGTGATCAGTGATGAGTTCTGTTTTACTTTTCATATCGCTGTAACAATTTGTACGTTTTACAAAGTAACTCTTGGTGTAAGAACTTTTTAGATTAAAATGTTTTCTCAGAGAGAGCACACACACCTTTCAGTGCTTCAGATCTTATCCTTGAGGGAAAGTGACATAATTTCCTGTATCTTACATAGTTGTGGGAGATAATTCCACAAATTTAAAGACAAAGTATGGTATAGTAATACAATTGACGCAAGATTTTACAGTTTTATAATATTAAAGTTAATTTTTTTTAAACAACGTTGTTGAATTAGAAAAAAATTATATTTCTGGCTTTTATATATAAAATAAATAAAATATTACCAAAAAAAAAGTAAAGTAAAATAATTGATTACACTATGATACATGAAGGGAAAAAATACACTCACTAATTTGGACAAGAAATCATGATTTTCAGCTATATAAGACAGAAAATATCATATTGTTATGTCCTGTAACGTCTTGTGATCCATGACATTGAGTAACAAATTATTAAAATAATTAAAAATATAACCTAATAATTTGATAAAAGCAGAAGAAAATTATGACTTTGGACACCAAATGTACCTGTAATTGTAGAATCACCCATGTACATACAGTATCTAAAGGTTTTTACATACAGTATCAAATTGTTTGTGTTTTTTGATGACCTTCATCCTTATGCCACTGCTTAAAGGGATGGTTCACCCAAAAATGAAGGACATTCTTCTTTCAGACGAATACAATCAGAGTTATATATTTAAAACAAAAAAAACAAAAAATCAAAATTTGAAGCCCAAAAAAGTGCATCCATCCATTATAAAAGTGCTCCAAGTAAGCGCTGCGTTTTGAACTGCGAAAGGCGTTGCGCTTTCTTCGTAAGTTGAATACAGAAGGCACTTTTACTTTATAACATGTTAAATATGGATATTTTTCTTACACAAACCCATCACTTCGCTTCAGAAGGCCTTTATTAACCCCCCGGAGCCGTGTGGAGCACTTTTATAATGGATGGATGCACTTTTTGGGCTTCAAATTTTGGGCTGCCATTGGAAGAGTCAGGACTTTTTAAATATAACTCTGATTGTGTTCGTCTTAAAGAAGAATATCATAAACACCTAAGATGGCTTGAGCGTGAGTAAATCATGGGATAGTTTTAATTTTTGGGTGACCTATCCCTTTAAGTTTCTTGCTTTTAAGTCAGAGCCAGTATTAGTTCAGAAATAACGTTATATGGAAATGTAATCAGCACCTGTTACTACAGCGGATCTACAGGCTGTATTATGCCGCCATGCAGCGAGTGTTTGTATTAGAGTTTTTCTTAAAGGGGTAGTTGCATGCAATTTCACTTTTTTAACTTTAGTTAGTGTGTAATGTTGCTGCTTGAGCATAAACAGTATCTGCAAAGTTACAGTGCTGAAAGTTCAATGCAAACGGAGATATTGTCTTTTAAAGTTATGGCAGGTTATTGCCAAAACGGCGGGTTTGGACTACAATGGGTTAGTGACATCATAAACCCTTGCTATTAACATAAAAACTGCCCCCACGAAACAAAGTGGGCGAGGCCACGTCACAGTCATTACGAAAGAGAGAGAGCTGTTGCAGAACTACAAACTACATTTGGCCATCTAACCAATCTAAGACCATTGGTTTTTCGGAGGAAGCAGGAAGCAAACGAGACGTTCAAAGGACAGTGGAGAGAGCGGTGTGGAATAAAGGTAAAATATAAAAAAAATATGGCGTTTAAAAAAAAAAGAAGTATTAAGACATGCTATACTGCGCCCCATAAACACAACCAAGCCTAGAAAAAAACCACGGAACCACCCCTTTAATAGCTCAGTGTAAAGTGAATTACACACTTGTAAGAACTTTAATGTTTTAGCGTTTAGTCTATTTCTATTTCCATTCAAAAAAGGAAAAACAAACATGTTATAGATACATAAAACATGTCTCTCTGTCTCTCTCTCTCTCTCTCCCTCTCCCTCTCTCTTAATCCTGTCGTGTTTAATTTGAGGTGAAGTAGATTTAAACCAGTCGTTCACTCGTAAATCACGGATTTGGCAGTCCGTCACGCTGAATCTCGACAGAGACACGGCAAGCAGGAAAAACTACATGACCAAGACAGAGGGAAAGTCTTATCTGGTAAGTTTGTTTGTGTGCTGTAAAGACTGACAACCTTTCTGTAGCTAGTCATTGTATTTGTTATAACTTGACAAACTGCTGTCGTTTCTACACGGCCTGGTGCTTTAACAGCTAATGTTCGCAGTCAGAAAGATGAGGACGGCTCGGTAAGCCGCTTGATGCCCCTTCAAGCCCAGCGGATCAGACCGAGTATGACGCTGCTGCTGCTGCTGTAATAATAATAAGGGGTCACGACCCCTATGGTCACTACTAATGATTGACGCATTTTCACTTTGACAGACTGTAAATGCTCCGTTGATGCCACCAAAGTCCCTAGACTGTCCTTGGCAAGTATTGAAATCACTTTCAGACGCAGCATTAAACAGCAATAATGCTAAATATTATTAGAAATTAAAATAATTTATATAATGATATATATTTATAATATACAGTATATATTATAATTCGTAATTTATTGTGATCAAAGCTGAATTCATCATTACTCCTGTCTTCAGTGTCACATGATCCTTCAGAAATCATTCTAATATGACAATTTGCTGCTCAAGAAACATTTATTATGATCAATGTTGAAAACTGTTGTGCTGCTTAACATTTTTGTGGAAGTGGTGATAGAAAGTTTAAAAACTGAATTTTGAACTGAATATTATATTTATGTAGGCTATTAAATGTATCAAGGCATTTATTAAATCAATCTTTTGTAACATTATAAATGTATTCACTGTCACTTTTGATCAATTTAATGCATCCATGATAAATAAAAGTAGCCTATTAAGTTCTCACTTTTTAAATCTTACCACAAATATTTGAATGGTATCATTTTAAGCAGCAAATCATCATATCAGAATGATTTCTGAAGAATCATGTGACACTGAAGACTGGAGTAATGATGCTGAAAATATATGTAAAATGTAATAAAAAATAAATAAATAGTAAAAAATGATGCTATAAATCATACCAACCTGGTGCTATAAAATGGCTAACTGACAAATAGAGCTTCTATTTAATTTGTTCCCTAATTAGAAGGCTATTTTGTCACAGTGGTAAATAAATAGGCCTATCCTATGACCCATGACCACGCTCTCCTCTTTTTCTCTCTGCCAGATAGATGATGACTGAGATAGCAAAGGCCCAGACCGATTCGGTGGTGTCCAGTGTGGAGTCCATGCTGGCGGACGCTGGCCGAATACAAACCCAGTGCAAGGAGCGCAGCACGGAGCTGGCCGCGGCTGCGGCGGAGCTGCACGAGGAGACCCAGAGCCTGCGTGAGCAGTGTCAGGCCACACAGCTGGACATGGCCCGCCTCCGATGGACGCTAGACGCGCTACTGGATACAAAACACGCCTACGAGGCCCGTGAGAGACAGACCCGAAAACTCAGCAAGCAGCTGTAGAGACAGGCGAAGACATTAAGTTAAGCTAAAGTAAATATCGCTGTAAAAACTTATTTACATAATTTTCAAATATATCAATACAATTTGATTAAAGCAAACACGGAGTCGTCTAATAATTGAATAAAACTATTTATTTACCATTTGGGTGTTTGCAAACTTATTGGGTGATATCAGCTAAATTGGGCCACTTTTTGGTAAATCGCTTGGGACAATAATACAATACCATATATGCCTTTCCCATGTGTTTTTAGGATTTTTAATGACTTTTTTTTGATAATGTTGTATTGAAATTATGTTTAAAAAAATATATTATTTAGGCCCTATAGTTCTTAAAACATCAGCTGTGCCACCTTTTTTTGCATGAGCAGTTTCAGGTAAAATGGGCCGCTGTTTCAGGTAACCAATGGGCCAGTCAAACTGCAAAGGGAAATAGTGATTTATCAATTTTAATTTTATGTAGCCACATAAATTTAAACTGCATTAATCAAACATAAAAACATCTCATTAAAAAAACAAAAAAAAAAACATTTTGGGTGCAAACACACATATTCAAATGTACAATTAAAAAAGTCAATTTTGTAACAGCATAGATCATTGGTCAGTGGTGTGTGTGTGCGTGCGTGCGTGTGTGTGTGTGGGTGTCGGTGTGTGCATAACACAAATTTGTATAATGACATTTACCAATTACACTGGTATTACAACATCAAGCTGGTTTATGAGGACTTTCTAAATGTCCCCGTAAATCAAATTGCTTTACTAAACAATGTTTTATTAAAAATGCAGAATGTTTCCTGTGATGGTTGTGTTTATGGGTAGGGGCAGTGTAGGGGGATAGAAAATACGGTTTGTACGGTAAAAAAATCATTACGCCTATGGAGAGTCCTCATAATGTTGTTGCACCAACATATGTGTGTTGGTGTGTGTGTGTCGGTGTGCGAGTGTGTGGGTGTGTGTGTACACACACACACACGCACCCACACACTTGCACACCGACACACACTCACACACGTGTTTGTGAGTGACAGAGGATGGCCCATTTTAGCTGAAACCATAGCTCAGTGGGTTAAGGTAAATTGGGCCGTCAAGAAAAACATAACTTTTCCAAAAAATATGTTCATATACCAAAATAACAGCATTATTTCTGATGGATGCCATCAAGACCGATATTATGCTTAGTTTTTTATGTGCATGGTTTTTTTTTTATATAGATTTATCATCCTTATAATAGTTCAGTTACATTTGGTATGCCAGGCTACTTGCCATGCAGCTTTCTGGTGCAGTCTTGATTTGAATTATTGCCCCGCCCACCATCGCAACCATAAACTAATCAAATCACCTGTTACTTGTCAAGAACAGTTATGACAACAGTTTGAAATCCTTTTCAGTCATTGGCTCTAAATTCCAGAGGGGCTGGGACCCCCAAACCTTAAATGGCCCATTTTACCTGATATCACCCTTTATAACGTATTTTGTGGATGACAGTTTTGAAGTCTGTGGAAGCTATGGAATAAAATAATAAAATCTCATTCTGAGAAGAAAAAAATCAGAATCGTGAATATAAGCTCAATATTCTGCTTCCCCCTCCTCAGAATTGCGAGTTTATATACCACAAGACTTCTCAGAATTGCAATTGTGAGTTAGAAAGCATGAATTGAGAGATATAACCTTTCAGTCAAAATTGGTTCAAAGTCAGAGTCGGAAACATTTCTTTTCCCACAAATGTTGTATGTATGCAAATTGTGCAGGTAATTATATTGTATTTTCAGTAAGTTTTGGACTATTTTTCCTCTCCCCAAATTTTTCACTACCAAACACAATAATAAATCATTCAATAAAACCTATTAAGATTTTGTTTACATCTACCTTGTAAATATCTTTTTTGCTATTTGATGAAAGCGTTTTCACAGGTAAATCAATAACAATTACAATTTTAACAATATTCAAAGTAATTTATGAGATTTTTGTATTTTGAGTCCAATCTTTCTTTGTAAAAGTCAAAGTTAGTCTTACTGATTTCAAAGTTAAGGACACATATAGGATAGTTTGAATAAACATTGAACCAAACACTATAATAACTTCTTAGTTGATTATTCAATATACTTTATTTGTTTATTTGTATACTGCACATTTTCGATAGTGACAGTAATGTTTTGTGAGCGACCACATCACATTACAGAATTTTAACTCATATACTAGTGTAAGATTATATTTTTTAATAAAGTACATTGTATTTAGCATTTAAGGTATAGATAATGATTCTGGGGTTTCTCCTGCTGGGCCTGTTTTACAGTGATCATTTGAGGTAAAAAGGAAGATTGTTGAGTTTCCAGTAGGAGATTCCTGCCGGACCTGTTTTCAGACTCTCACCGTCGTTACCTCTATGCGTTTTGAATAGTTATGCTGATTAGGAGTAGGATTGGTGATACTCTGTCTGGGCGGGTTTCCCAAAACCTGTGTATTTAATTTACATGCTTTGTTTCAATCTCTGTAATCCCTCCCTCTTTGGAATGTATATAACCTCTCAGATAGACTGTTTGAGTCAGACTTTTTTTCGGACGACCTACAGCACAGAGTGTTCTCATTAAAAGAATACCTTCTGTTTGAATCCCGAAGTCTCCTGGTCTTCACTTCGGAAGTTTTCCTACACTTTAGAAGATAAAAGTTCACAACAGTTTTGGTGCCGTGACCCGGATTAGAGCTCCTCACCTGAACTCCAGAATCAGATTGAAACTTCAAGCGCAAAGATCTTCCTACGTTCCAGACTGGAATCCAGAAGCGAAACTTCCAGCTGAACAAAGATTTCCAGACTGAATTCTTTCTGTACAACCAAGGGTTGGTGAGTGTCACTCTATCCAAAAGAACCTTTAAGACCAGTACAAATTAGTTATCCTCTGCACCATCAGAGAAGAGTTATCAGACAGCTGTAGTTTTGGTTAACTAAGTTACCCTCTAAAAAGTTTGTTTTAGAGATGAAAGTTACCCTCTGTTTTCAGGCAGGCAAGATTAGCATTCACAAGCTAATAGTTGTTTAGCCTTTGTTTTGGCAGGGAAGAATTGTTTAGCCTCTGTTTCAGGCAGGGAATATTAGCATCACAAGCTAATAATTGTTTGCCTCTTCATAGGGAAGATTAGCATCACGAGCTAATAATTGGTTTGCCTCTGTTTTAGGCAGGGAAGATTAACATTCAGTTAATATTTGTTTTGTCCTCTGTTTTGCCAAAGAAAGTTAACAATAGTTGAGCTGTGTTAACAAGGCTGTTGATCAGAGAACTCAGTGTTTGTGAGTGTGTGGTAACAGAAATTCATAAAATGTTTAGGAAAAGTGCTAGACTAATCCCCACAACTAAAAAAGGAGAAATTCCTACTCCTTTGTGGTCAAAAAGTGAATTCAAATTATTGTTAGGAGTGCAACTGGATTTAATTGTCACAGAGAAAGTTAGACAAAAACTAACGCAGAAATATGAAATCCATCCAGACAAGACTTGGTCGATTGATGAATGTAAAAAAGTTTTAGGAGCATGTATTCGCCAGAACAATGTGAAAGGCATTATTTGTTGTCACAGAGAATTTAGTTTAGCGCTAGCTAGACAACAGTCTCAGCATATCTCAGAGCTAGAGAAACAGAACAAAGAGCTCTGTGCTAGAGTAGCATCTTTGACTGAGAAATTACACCTCAACAAAACTGTAGAGAAAACTGATGTGAATGAAGTTAGTCAGCCTGATAACGTTTATCCTGATTTGCAAGCTTTCTTTGAAACAGATGTAGCCATTCAATCAGTATCTGATGTGCCTGTTGATTCAGTGAAAGTATGTGACGCTAGGAGAAGATCACATGGAATTGAGGGAATTGAAAGGATTCCTGCTAATTCTGTTGTCCAAGTTCAAACTGCCAAATCGTTAGGCACAAGGAATTCAGACAATAGATTGCCTAAGAAAAAAGGCAAATGTCACTACTGTGGAAAATTAGGACATTGGGAGAAAGTGTGTAAGAAGAAGTTGCAAGAGCAAAAAAGAAATGCTATGCATAATTCTGCTCCTTCTCAGGCTGCTTACTCATGTGTCACACTGCAAAGTTGTTCCTCCACACAACACAGGGACAGAATAGGACACGGACAAGTGAGGTGCCCTGGGAAGAACTGAACGCAACATGCGTTCGGGGGTGAACCCAGGGTGAAGACACTACCTCATAGGCCTTTCCCAATTTAGTCCATCCTTGCCTCACTGGTCCATAGGTGTCAAATAAATTAAGAAATAGGGAAAGAATGAAACGACAACAGTAGACTCTGAAAACGATAGAACCATAGTGTTTAAACTGCTACAACCGTAGTGGTTTGAAGAAATACTGCTCTCTGTTTTTCTGTTTTCTGTCTTATGGTGCGTTCACACCGGACGCGATTCGCGCGAGTGTTAAGTCAATGCAGAGACGCGAAATGGCATTCTGCGGCGCGATTCGCACGAATGAGGCGGCGAGATTTGCGCGATTGAGGCGGCGCGAATGACGCGAATTGAGCGCTTTGAACGCGTGATTCGCGCGAATCGCTCAAGTTGAAAAATCTGAACTTTGGCGGATATTTCGCGCCGCGTTAACCAATCACGAGCTTGCTCTAGTAGTGACACATTTACAAGCGGAGGCAGAAATCCCAACAACAATGGAGGACAAGATAATGGTGGCCGTATGTGGAGACCCGGAGCTGTACAATACATCATCCTATCACTACAGGAACAGGAATAAAAGGAATAAAAAGGATCTTGCTTGGAAGAAAGTGAGTTATTGTGAGCCATTTCACAACGAGACAGGAGCAGAAAAAAAGAGCCAGAGCCAGCGGCAAATGTGTGAAGGACTAGCCGAGGGAAGGCGGGTCTCGCCGGGTACACGAGCGCTGAGCGCCGCCGATCCCCTGGATCTCACAACTCCGAAAACGCCAGATAAAATGCTCAAATAGGCACTCTTTTTATAAATTAACCACAGATTTGAGCTTTAAACAACTATATTATCGCCTGAAAAAGTCTTTAAACTACGTTTTGTCGCACATTAATAGTAGTATTTTTTACAAAAAAGCTCATATAGGCTCATATAGAGCAGAAGCCCCGCCCATGACGCGAATTCGCGTCTGGTGTGTAGTTGTCACACGTGTTTTTCACGCGCGAGTGAACTCAAAATGTTCAAGCGTCCACCTTCGCGCGATTAGCGCGAATTATTCGCGCGAATCGCGTCCGGTGTGAACGCAGCATTACAGTGTGCAGATAAAACTTGATGGCTTTTTCAAGATCCATATGCAACGACAGTCTCACCTGCGTATGAAGCCACAACCTCTGAAGGACAACTAGACCCACTACAGAGCCAACTGTCTGAAAGAAGAAGAAAAAAATACACAACGCAGAAGAATCACCTACGGCAACTCCAGTCATCCATCAACATGGTCAAGTACTCTTGAACAAAATCCAACAAGACATTCTTGATCTTTCAGCAAAATTACATCAGATGACTGAAGATAATTCTTCATGGTTCGGAAACCTGTTAGGTCAACAAAATGACTCGCAAGGACTGTTCCAACCACAAAAGAACATTGCCCGTAATGAACTTCACGGACCTTAATTGCATGTTTGTTTCTGTGTCAACATGCAACTACAGACAATCAACACAGAGCAAGTGAAATGTGCCTGTAACTTTTTCCAAGTTACATGACTAGAAGATGGGGTTTATGTTAACAAACATAAGCTATAGAATGGACTGATGAAGGTTTAAACTTGTATTTTTGTGAGAGTTATTAGAACTCTCAAAGGGGGGAATGTAAGATAGACTGTTTGAGTCAGACTGTTTTCGGACGACCTACAGCACAGCGTGTTCTCATTAAAAGAATAACTTCTGTTTGAATCCCGAAGTCACTTCTGAAGTTTTCCTACACTTTAGAAGAGAAAAGTTCACAACACTAGTAAAACAAACGATTTGCATAAAACATACTAAAATACTTGATTTGCATAACTGTACAAAATTTGTGTTTATTACACCCAAATAAACGATGACATGTTCCCTTTTGTCACTACCAAAACAGTGATGTCACTACCGAAGCATGTGGTGAAGTTTCAGTTGTGACAATTTTAGATAGGCCTACTTTTGAGCTTAGCCCAAAGATGCTAATCAGCACATGGTTAGCTAGCACAGCCCTGAACAGTTGTAGCTACACATGCAAACAAAATTTTATTGAATTACCCCAAAAAAATAATGATATCACGACCGAAACTTCACCACATACTTCGGTCGTGACTGTTTCGGTATTACAATTTTAGATACTTTTGAGCTTAGCTCAAAGATGCTAATCAACACATGGTTAGCTAGCACAGTTCTGAACAGTTGTACACACACAACTACATTTTATGGAATAACACCCAAAAAAAGTTTGCTTATTTGCAGACAAAGGTGTTTGGTAGTGACGTTCCTTAAAGTTACACACAGGTTTTCAGACTTTTGAACACATTTATCCCCAAATAATGGTACATATCTACAATAAAAGAGAGGCTATGAGAGAGGATTAATTCCTGATCAAAAATGTTGGGGTGTAGTAAAAATCAGTCTCTGCCAGTGGACTAAAACATTCACTGTTTTGGTGATGACATGACAATGCGGGACACATTTTTTTACATAAAGTTTTATCATTTCCAAAAAAATATAAATATTTTTAATTTAACTTCGCTTTAAAAAGTAAAATAAAAAATTTGAAGATATTTTTAAAAGTAACAATGGAAAAAATTGCAAAAATTATTTCAATATAATTCTCATAAATTGAAAATTAGGGGTTAGGGTTCGGGACAGCCACCTCCCAAGTAACCAATAAATTATGATTTTATTTACACCGATCAGGCAAAACATTATGACCAATATTGTGTCGGTCCCTGTTTTGCTGCCAAAACAGCCCTGACCTGTCGAGGCATGGACTATATATAAACTAATATATATATATATATATATATATATATATATATATATATATATATATAGAATTTCAATCAAAAGTGTAATATTAATGCAATTATACAAAAACAAGTTGATTTAAAGAAATTAATAATATTTAAAAAGCATTTTTGTTTTTTTTTGGCCATGAGCATCCAGAATTTTAGTTTTCGGGCCAGAATTTTCATTTCAGTGCATCCCTACTTGTTACCACTACTTTTCTGCCACAATGCGCACGCGACTGCAATGATGCTTCCAAGCAGTCTACCTCGAACTGTGTTTTATTTCTTTGTTTAGCAGTTTCCCCCCCATATTGCAGATGAATAAAAGCTCTAGGCGCAAAAATCCCATACATTTTAATATTAAAAATACCACCTTTGACATTTAGACATATTTAGGCCCCATAAGCTCTTGGTTGACAAATTTAATTGCATTGAAATGTTTACACAGTCAGAATCAAGCATAGTGCGGTTATACAACAGATTTAATATTCATAAAAATATCAGTGCATAATCTGTAACCAGCAGTTCAAAAACAAATGTAGTAAGTTAAATGAAAAAGTTGCACAAAAAGAGGAGGACAAATTATTAGGTGATGAGAGCAATGCATTTAGCTGCTGAAGAGCAAACATGGACACAGAGATGGGCGGAAGGACACTGTGTTTCCGAGGACTTTAGTTCTGTGGGCAGCACCTCAGATTTGGCACTTCGCCTGTGGAGAGCGGATACCATCACTGGCCAAATTATGGATTTATGTCACTGTCAACCCAAACACACACACACACACACACGCTCTTACCTCCTGTGGCTGCGTGCTCAATGGAAAAAGCCATTAAAAATGACATCTCTACTGGGCTCAAGATTAATAGCCAAACACTCTCGGAAAGACACTCTCAAGCAGTTTTGCCCATGTTAAGGACACCAAGGACTATGAATAAGAGAAATGTGTGTGTGTGTGTGTGGGGGGGTGTACTTATGGGACATTTCTGGCCTAAAAAACAGGCACATGAGCACCGTCTAATGGGATTTATGGAGCAATTCATTTAAACCGACAGCAGAGGGCGAAAATGTTGTACATTGACACAGAGCAGGCTTTACTTGAAGGGTTAGTTCACCAAAAAAAAGACAATTCTGTCATCATTTACTCACTCTTCCAATAAATACTATAGAAGTCAATGGCTACCGTCAACTGTCTGGTTACCATCATTCTTTTAAATATCTTCATTTGTGCTCAACTGAAGAAAGAAACTCATACAGGTTTGGAAGAATATAAAGGTGAGTAAATGTTGACAGAATTTTTTTGGGGGGTGAACTATCCCTTTAAGACATGTTAAAAGTTACAGGAGAGTGCATTAACTTGGTTTTAGTCCAGGTCAACTAGGTTCAATTGAATGTATGTTTTCCACAAAAGCCTTTAAATTGCTTCATGAAGCGTTGAGTAAAACACTAGAGTCACCATGTCGAAACAAAGCATTTTCCTGAAGGTTTGAGTATGCACTCAAAAAACACTGACAACGTTGTCAGATTTGATCTCTTTACATAAAGCTGTGTCTCAATCAGTTCAGGTCACACCACCAATCTGGCAACCGCACACTATCACCTGCCAGGTCTGTGCTGCCAGCCACAGATCAGTAACCATGGCAACTAACCCTTGGCAATGCTAGTGAACAAAATCAAGACCGTATACTGGAACTGCCAAAATCCTCTTGGCTCAGCTAGCCAGCAGTGCGTTTGTGAATGCGAGCATATGCATGTGTATGTGTGTGTGAGTGTGTTCAAGCGACACGTAGACTGGTTTAGTGTGGAGCGACGTAGATTAACCGTGTCTCTGTCTGTTCGCTAAGGACGTCCTGGGCGGTTGAAGAAGGGCTCGGATTCAGAAGGGGTCACTGATGGGGTCTCTGCTGCTGACTGGGGCTCTGACTGTTTTTTACGCTGGAGCAGGACCAGACCTGCTATGATCACCCAAAAAAAGAAATTCACCCACACTGCTGTCTGAGAGGGATACAAATAACAGTTTCAATATACAACAGACAATATATTAAACATGTGAAAAAAATACATTTATATACATACATTTTTAGGCCATAACTGCAATTAGAGACTCAATCAATTTGTTTTTGTTTATTAACAAAAATTAAAATCTCTCTCTCTCTCTCTATACACACACACACCAATCAGGCATAACATTATGACCACCGAGAGGTGAAGTGAATAACACTGATTATCTCTTCATCATGGCACCTGTTAGTGGGTGGGAACACATGGCACCAGAATGCACTATGGGAAGAAGGCAAGCCGGCGGAGGCAGTGATGCTTTGGGCAATGTTCTGCTGGGAAACCTTGGGTCCTGCCATCCATGTGGATGTTACTTTGATACGTACCACCTACCTAAGCATCGTTGCAGACCATGTACACCCTTTCATAGAAACGGTATTCCCGTGTGGCTGTGGCTCTTTCAGCAGGATAACGAGTTTGAGGTGTTGAATTGGCCTCCAAATTTCCCAGATCTCAATCTAATCAGTGTTTGTTAAGTCCGATGGAGGCCCCACCTCGCAACTTACAGGACCTAAAGGATCTGCTGCTAACATCTTGGTGCCAGACACCACAGCACACCTTCAGGGCTCTAGTGGAGTCCATGCCTCGATGGGTCAGGGCTTTTTTGGCAGTGAAAGGTGGACCAACACAATAATAGGACGGTGGTCATTATGTTATGCCTGATTGGTGTGCGTGTTATGAATCCCATAAATGTTGCCATGAAGTAGGTTTCTCCACCACTTCCAGACAAATGCGATTTGAAGCCAGAATGTCAATAAATTGAACAACATTAACAGATTGAATTAATCTCAGATGTTAACTTGATGGAAGCTGTAGAAATGAGTCGGTGTAAATGAGATGTAACTCTAATGATTTGAATATGCGGATTGCTCGAGCATAATGTGTTCCTGTGTGTTTGTGATCATGGGAGTCTGTAACTACCTCAGCACTGTGCAGTCTGGAGTAGAACTGGCTCCCAGTTATAGGGCTCAACCAAGACTTATCTTGCGCTTCTTCACACCTGCAAATGCACAAAATATTGTATATGCACACCCACTTTGGATGATAAGGTTGTTGTGATTGTCAATACTGTCTGTCTGCACTAATCAAAAGCTATTAGAGAGCTCTCTCTTACACACTCACCTTGTTATATTGCTGAGTGTATGAAGCACTGAGTCACACAGTCTGTCCCTGCCAATTTTCAGGATGCATCCCGTCACCAAGAGGAAGAAGAGGAAGACTCCAGACAGGCCAAGGGTAACGTTCATCCATAATTTCTCTCTGATACCAAACAGACAACACTGCACAATGATTGCATGATATTTTAGAAAATAAATGCTAGTACTAGCTTCCAAATTAACAGTCTTTTAGGGGGAAAAAACACTTCATCCTTTCATGTTAGCAAGGTCTCACTCTGACAGTACAAGGACTGCTGTAACATCTCTTACTGGATTTGAAATGAGATTTTACTTTTATCAATAGAGCATTGAAAGGAATTCTGATAATTTTGTTCTTTTTGATTCTATTTTAACAGCTTGTTATAAATATATACACTACCATTTTAAGTAGTGGTCAGTTGATACTGATTTTTTTATGGCCAGTGCCAATATCTTGGAGAACAGGCTTATAGATGGCAACTTCTTGATCCTGTATTAGAGTATTTTTCACACACACACACACGCACACACACACACGCACGCACAAATAAAAAGGAAGTAAAAACCGTACCCAACAGGGCACTGATTAATCTGGCAAGTTGGTGCTCTAATTTTACATACAGCTCACAATGAAAATTACATGAATAGGAGATAAACCTTCATATAGCAAAGGCTATAAAACATTTTTGTACATGTTTAACAGTTCTATCAAACAACGTATATTAAACAGAGACTGTAAAATACTTTCGCGTTAAATAAAATAAAAGTAACCCACATTTTTATAATATATATAATTTAAACATTTGGGGGAGTAAGATTTTTTTTTAATGAAATCCCTTTTGCGCACCAATATATTACAATTTAAAGTAACGTTTTCTATTTTATATCATTTTAAATGTATCCGTGTCATAGTAAAGCTGCATTTTCAGCATCATTACTCCTGGGCTGCGTTCAGGCCCGACAACACGTTGCAAAACGTGAAACAGTGGTGCGTTGAACACCCTGTTCTGATGACGCAGGAGTTGCAACTATGGCAGCTGAGAAGGCCATTCTTTGTGAAGAATTTTCGGAGCCTGATGAAATTGACAAATACGTGTTTAATACTGCAAAATACATGCAATCACTGCACTTGCTGTCCAGAATAACCATCCCAATCCCATTTAATTAACTTTATCTCCTGGTAATCAATTCTAATTTAAATCATTTTATTTCTAGTTATTACTTTTTGAATACCTTGTATTTTCTTTCTCATTTTTATGTAAAGCACTTAATTACCATTGTGTATGAAATTTGGTATATAAATAAACTTGCCTTGCAATAAAGCTAAACATATTAACAACTACATCATCATGCTGATATGCTATATTTTTACTATAAAACTCTTACAACAATCACGTCTTCTAATATCTTCAATTGTTGCGTATACTGAGCTGCAGCCAGTCCTTCCAGAAAAATGCGGCTCTTTTTTTGTGATTGTTGCGGGCAAAAATACTTGATTATGCGGCATGTTTTCTTAAAAAATGCGATAAAAATGCGGGATTTTTATGCGATGAAATTGCGGGAACTTGCCAAAACTGCGGTTTGATGAAAGAGAAAAAAGCACTACATCACAGAAAGTGCTGGGAATATTTAAGTTCTCATCTTGTTTTATTGAAGACCTTAATAAACACATGGCTCAAATTTACAAAACATTGAGTCAAACAAGTTCTGTAGCTTTACAAAAGGAATATGCTACAACTTGAAAAATGAATAAATAACTTCCTGTTTTACAGAGGTAGCTTTACAAAACAGACATTTGACTGCTTCCAGTGCACAAAGTGCAATCTCTTAAAGGGTTAGTTCATCCAAAAATTTAAATTCTGTCATGAATGACGTCCCCTCATGTCGTTGGACACCCGTAAGACCTCCGTTCGTCTTCGGACCACAAATGAAGATATTTTAGTTGAATTCCGATGGCTCAGAAAAGCCTCCATTGGCACAATGTACACTCTCAAGACCCATAAAAGGCACTAAAGACGTCGTTACAAAATCCATCTCACTACAGTGGTTCTACAATAACTTTATGAAGCGACGATAATAGTTATTGAGCGCAAAAAAAACAACGAAATAACGACTTATATAGTAATGACGGATTTCAAAACACAGCATCATGATGCTATGAATCAGTGAGTCGATTCATGATTCGGATCGCGTGTCAAACAGCTGAAATACGTGACTTTGGCGATCCAAACCGCTGAATCGACTCACTGATTCATAACGCTTCAAAGCTTCATGATGCTGTGATTTGAAATCGGTCAACACACCGGGAAACTGCTTTGCGCGGTCTTTTGCTGTTATTTTTGTTGGCAAATGGGAATTTACGCTTCATCATGGTTTCACCGATATCTATGGTTTCTCCACGGGGTTTGTAGCTTTTCGATGACGTTCGCGTCGGGTAATTACGTCACTTCAAAACGTTCCCATGGCAATAGGCGGAAATGGCGGCTCTAGTGTGAAGTAAACGAACCTTTTTCAACTTTCTGCTAATATATATATATGAATTTTTTTTGCAACGAAAATGCGGGGATTATGAAATCATGCTAGCCCCGCATATTTTGCACGCAGAAATAGGAAATTTATGCGGCGAAAGTGCGGCGTATTTGAAAAAATGCGGCCCCCGCATAAATATGCGGACTTTGGCTGATTATGCGTTAAATCACGCGATCACGTTTTTCTGGAGGGACTGTGCAGCGGACACATTTGTAAACAACTTTACTTGGACCCATTGTGCAAGCTATCTCTTTAAACCGCTTGGTTTATATACATGTTGCTGTGATTGGGCTGACATATTAGACTGGGTAAGCCCAGCCTGATCTACCGGCGATTTGATTTCACCCTGCAAACCTGTACATTCATTTCTACTGCTTCTGTTACACTTTTGCGGGAACCAATTACAGACTGGCTTATCCACCTGGCACGCTATTGGCGGGTTTAACACGATGACGGATAGAGAAGGGATGGGTCAATGCCCGTTGATCACGCCTCTTCTGGTCTGATTGGTTGAAGGAAATTGCATATAAAGTCATTTGAATTTATGCTCGTTGATCACGCCTCTTGTGCAGTAGAAAATACAGAGCAGACTCCCCAGACCAATGTTCAATCTTAAATTAAAAACAGACAACTGACATATATGACACACCCACCAAACGAGAGAAAATGCATCTCAAACAGCGTTTCCAGGAAACATGACGTTCAACTGGAAACCGTAGCAAAACGTTGCGCACCGGTTTGATCTTTGAACGTGCACCAGTCTTCAGTGTCACATGATCCTTCAGAAATCATTTCAATATGCTAACTGGATGCTCGAGTACATTTTTTATCATTATCAATGTTGAAAACAGTTGTGCTGTTTAATATTTTTGTGGAAACCGTGATACATTTTAGTCAGAATTCTTTGATAAATAGAAAGTTCAAAAGAACAGCAACTGTTAGAAATAGAAATTATTATTCAAAATATTTCCTGTCACTTTTGATCAATTGAATGCATACTTGCATAAAAATCTTACTAACCACAATGTCTCATATCTAAATACCGTACTAACAACTCTTTTATGAGTTTGCATCATCCGTTTCAAGTTCCCTCCTGCGATCCATTGATGCTACAGACCGACAACAGGGAACAGAAAACCTCTGTTCTCATACCTGAAATAAACTCACAAGCACACGATTTACTGTGTTCCTGGACATACCTTTTCACCTCCCCGTCAAAACAGGCGACGTAGATCCAATAGAGGGTGAATGAAAAGCAGAAGACAGCCACACACACGGAGATGGCGGACACAAAGTAACAGAGAGAGGGAGAACTGGATGAAAGCACGCCGAGTGATGTGTTGTTCAGATGCACTGAACCGTACAGCATACACTTCCCATCAAAACTTCCCTGTTTGGGTGGAAAAGAAAGAAAGAAAGAAGGTTATGGCTTACAAAAATGCATCTGGTTATGAATACAGTAGGCACGTTCTACAAATAACGTACAACTATTGAACAACTTGGGCACATAAGGGGGGGAATACAGGTGGAATTTAATGCATTTCAAACTAGGCACTTTTCCACGTTTAATGTTGTGCCAGTGAACTTTAAAAATACAAGCATTACTCACATGGCCAACTTTCTTTTACTGTGATTTACACTGTTAACAGGATGAAGACCTGGGCTCCTTTACAAACTCACACTCTCTTTTTCTGCTCATCTGACTTTAATCAGCCAATTCCTCTTGAGAGCAAATTCTCAGCTGGTCACATGACATAAAAAAGCGGAGAGAGAGTGACAGAACTGGAAGCTTTAGTTGCTTCTGTCACACTTTCATTTTCCCTTCACTTCCGGGTTTTACCTTTAAAAACGTAGGCCTATTAGTTCTTCTACTGTATGGATAATTATACAAAACATTTACAAAAACGTAGGCCTATTAGTTCTTCAACGGTATGGATAGTTATTAAAAAAAAAAATCATTTTCTCTCATCTTTCTCAAGTCACATGACTATGACGATTTTGAGGTCCACCTCGTGAGTGTGTAGCCTACGCACTGAACACCTCCAGAAGAAAAGTTATGATTTTACATGTAGCTATGGAAAACAACAAAAACACAACCCCCGCAAACAATTATGGTCAACTACAAACTACCAGCGTTCATCTAGCATAAGTTTGAAACTTACATGTTGCCGTGTTTCTAAACGCAACGCACCATGTGCCAATAAGGTAAAGTCTGTTATAGTCGTCTCTATTAAAGAGCAAACAGCAGATACCTGTGAGATTGTGACAGAGGCGGCTGTGATGATCCCGCAGATGAAACAGCTGCTGTACAGAAGCAGCTCCACCAGCAGAAACCACGGAAGCGCCATAGTGTGTGTGTGTGTGTGTGCGCGCCACAGCTCCACACGGTCTTAGCCAGCCGCGGCAGCGCGCACACACACACACTCGTGTGCCCAGACAGCATCATGAGTTAACGACTATCATGTGATCGCACAAAAACATGAACCACATTCCAGGGCATTTTAAGTAAAGCATCAAAATAGGTCACATGTATGATAATCACCTTAGTTAAGTTATATAGACCTACTTCATTTTGACAACTGGATGTGAGAGTATAACTACATTAATTATGATTATAGCAGGACATTTTTACTTGTAATTGCACTGTTAAGTTTCCAACAGAAACTAAAATAGTTCAAAGTTCTTACACTAATTCATTCAACCAAGGTAAAATGTACAGCAATACAAATCTAGGACCAGTGTTGGGGGTAGTTATTTTTTAAAAGTAATGCATTGCAATATTGCGTTACTTTTCCTCACCTGGGTTTGCGTCTTTGTTTTGTAATAATATAAAACAAACAAAAGTTCCAATTTTAGTAAATGTAAAGGCCCTTTAACACCAAATGTGAAATGAATAAGCCTCTGGCTGAAGGAAATGCATATTCTTACCTGTAAAGTAGAGGGTGCAGCTCAAACAAACCTTTCAGCTGCGCTGCAATTCTGGACTGCAGAACAAATTATATACACACACTTTATTGCCAACAGTTTTGGGACGTCTGCCTTTACATGCACATGAACTTTAGTGACATCCCATTCTTAATCCGTAGGGTTTAATATGGAGTTTGTCCACCGTTTGCAGCTATAACAGCTTCAACTCTTCTGGGAAGGCTTTCCTCAAGGTTTAGGAGTGTGTTTATGGGAATTTTTGACCATTCTTCTAGAAGCGCATTTGTGAGGTCAGACACTGATGTTGGATGAGAAGGCCTGGCTCACAGTCTCCGCTCTAATTCATCCCAAAGGTGTTCAATCGGGTTGAGGTCAGGACTCTGTGCAGGCCAGTCAACTTCCTCCACACCAAACTCATCCATGACTTTATGGACCGATGCTTGTGCACTGGTGCGAGTCATGATGGAACAGGAAGGGGCCGTCCCCAAACTGTTCCCACAAAGCATGAAATTGTCCAAAATGTCTTGGTATGCAGAAGCATTGAGAGTTCCTTTCACTGGAACTAAGAGTCCAAGCCCAACCCCTGAAAAACAACCCCACACCATAATCCCCCCTCCACAAAACTTTACACTTGGCACAATGCAAGTACTGTTCTCCTGGCATCTGCCAAACCCAGACTCGTCCATCGGATTGCCAGACAGAGAAGCGTGATTGGTCACTCCAGAGAACATGTCTCCTCTGCTCTAGAGTCCAGTGGCGGCGTGCTTTACCCCACTGCATCCCACGCTTTGCAGTGCACTTGGTGATGTAAGGCTTGGATGAGCTGCTCGGCCATGGAAACCCATCCCATGAAGCTCTACACACTGTTCTTGAGCTCATCTGAAGGCCACACAGAGTTTGGAGGTCTATAGCTATTGAGGTTACTATAGGTTACCATAGTTTTGCATTTTTAAATTAGTTTTTATTTTATTATCATTTTGAATTTTGCTACAAATTTCAGTTTAGTTTTAGTTAGTTTTATAAATTGTTTTGCTAGTTAAGTTTAGTTTTTATTTTGTAAACACATTTCTATTTAGTTTTTATATATTTCGTTTCAGTAATTATAGTTTAGCTAGTTACCAGAACGCAGTGTAGAGACCAAATCAAGATTTTTAATTTCAGCAAAGTTTAATGTTCGCACAGATTAGAGTTTACTCTTATTCAGACATCTTAATAATACAAATAAAATAATGGAATACAGATTGTTATATTTAATGCCATGTCAGCATCTAAGGCTATATTCATGGCAAAAATTAAATTACAAAAATACAAATATCATATAAATACAAAAAAAAACAAGCAAACAAACACAACAAGTCATATTATACAAGATTTTAGTTCTGTGCTAGATTAACTGAGACTTGTTAAGTCGCTTTGGATAAAAGCATCTGCTAAATGACTAAATGTAAATGTAAAATATGACCTATACGACAAACAATGGTCTGAGATTGAACCAAATAAATGCAATTTAAAAATCTAAAAGTAAAAATTATAAATTCCAGGCAAACTCATTCATATTAAAGATAAAATATTGTTAAACAATTATAAGGTTATTTAAATTTCTTCAGTAGTACAATGTAGGCTGAGGTGACCATAGCTAAAGTCATCTGACTACCGCCAAATCAAACTGTTGTGAAGACAGATTAAATAATGAAGTGTATGCTGTGTGTGTGTGTGTGTGTCCTGTTATTCCCTACTTTGTGGGGAAATGTCTCCACACGGATAATAATATTATTAGTAGTAAATGATTTGTAAAAACAATGATAACACCTTTGAGCCTGTCAATATTATGCGAACATGAAATCTCAAACACACAGTAGCACTTGCTACTCTAGTTGCTGTTGCACCTGCGTCTCTCGTCGCGTATGATTTCATTCTACAAGCAGCGAGCTTAAGTTAAAAGAAGTTCAACGTGCGTCTCATTACCTTGTGTCACTTCCCATTACACTGCCGCGAACGCAGGGCCGTTTTTAGCCATAGGCGAACTAGGCGGTTTGCCTAGGGCGCCATCAGCTGGGCGCCAATGAACGCATATCAGGTGTGTGTAAAGGGTGTCAAAGCCACCCTGAAATATGATTGCCGCCCCCACTGGTTCCCCTAACACTATTGGATCAGAGTACTGTCAATTACTGTCTGAATGTTGCAAAGTTTGCATTTGGAGCGCTCAACACCATTAGACCAAAGAGCTCGGTCAAAGCTTTGGCAAGGTAACGCTTTTTTAACCACACAATAAAGATAAGTTCAAAGGCCAATTAAAAAAACAGGTACAATAAAAAGTGCACAAATCTGTATTTTGTTAGGGCTGTATTTGCGGCAGTCGAGAAATCACGCTGTGAAATGGGCAGATAGTGTAATATTGCTCGATGTGTATTTTAGAGGCAAGATGTAGGCTAACCATGGGCGTCTGAACCATTGTATGTGGGTGGGACAAGACCCACCCACTTTTTACGATCAATGATATTGGACCCACTCACTTTTATTGTCTCTAACATTCAGCACGTCTGTTTATCTACCCCTAATCCATAAACACTTACTTTTCTAATATTTTCTTCATTTTTATTTTTAAAAAATGCCTTTCCGATCTGATATGTGATGGGAAAAGAGAGAAGATTGAGTTCGGCGAAATGCGGACACGAAACCGAGGTCGATTTGTGTCAAAACTAGATGCCGTGCGTCTTACCCCTACACTACTGCCACCCTCAATTGCATGGCAATTTACATCATTTTGTTTTTCCAAACTATACATTTAGCAGGCAAAGCAGTATATTTGTACTTTATGAGGACCCACCCACATTTTTTTTTGCTTCCGACGCCCATGAGGCTAACCACACTCACTTTAGCATTTCACGATATCATTATATTTAGACTCTATTAAGCTTTCTTCTCTTACTTGTGACGTGTTTTTGCGCTAATGCATTAGATTAGATTAGATTCAACTTTATTGTCATTACACAAGTACAGGTACAAGGCAACGAAATGCAGTGCACTTCTGGTTAGACCTAAACTGCATTTCGTTGCCTTGTACCTGTACTTGTGTAATGACAATAAAGTTGAATCTAATCTAATCTAATCTAATGCATTGTTAAAGGATCAGTGTGTAATTGTCCCATATAAAACTTCAACGGCCAATTTAAAAATAGTATAATAAAATGTGCTAATTCACAATATTTATTATCCTTTATTTTACCGCTTTGTCGAATTTAATGTATCTTTACGGGTGGTGTTGAAAGCTGAATCGATTCATTCAGTTCTAATAGTGTCGTACAGGGCATAGCGTTGCGTTACTTAAAGGGGAAGTTCAAGCGTCAGTGAGAAACAAAGACCGCACTGAATCAATATTTATTCTTGTTACTTTCATGTGACTGGAACAGCTCAACTACGTACGTAGTTTCCAAATTGTTTTCCTATATATTTGTTAATAAGGATTAAAATTAATACCAGTAATACCATGTTGCTTTTTAAGATTTGGCTGGGGGGTGCCAATAAGGATTTCGCCTAGGGCGTCAAAATGTCTTGAAACGGCCCTGCGTGAACACATTCTTTGTGAGCAGCCATTTCTAGCGATGTGTTCACTGCACGCGTGGGGTCACAGGACAGCAGTTCATCTCCTCAGCTCACTTCACGCGCAGTAGCGTGCAAAAATTAGTATTTTTGCTAATTATTATTTTATTTCAGTTAGTTTTTCAGTAAGAGTTGTTAGTTTCGTTTAGTTTTTCATTTATGATGATTTTTAAATTTTATTTCAGTTTACGAAAATGTTTTTTGACCAATAGTTTTAGTCTTAGTTTCAGTTTTCGTTTACGAATATAACCTTGGCGCACTGTGCACCTCAGCATGCGCTGACCCCGCTCTGTGATTTTTCATGGCCTACCACTTCATGGCCTACAGTTGCTGTTGTTCCCAATTGCTTCCACTTTTTGATAACACCACTAACAGTTAACGTGGAATATTTAGTAGTGAGGAAATTTCCCGAATGGCCTTATTGCACAGGGGGCAACCGATCACAGCCCCACGCTTGAGTTCACTGAGCTCCTGAGAGCGACCCATTCTTTCACTAATGTTTGTAGAAGCGTCTGCAGGCCTAGTGCTTGATTTATACACCTGTGGCCATGGAAGGGATTGAAACACCTGAACTCAATAATTTGGAGGGGTGTCCCAATACTTTATAGGCCCGGTTTCACAGACAGGTCTTAGATTAAGCCAGGATTAGGCCTTAGTTCAATTTGGATATTCAAGAAGCTTTTATAAATGTGTCTTAGAAAAAAAGTCCTCTCAGAAAAGTCCTAATTTATCTTAAAAACTTTTACGTAGGAGTCTTAGCTTAAGAGCTATTCAGGACCGATCCGAGAGCAACTCTGAGCAAGGAAAATACAAAAACTTTTATCTTAGTGAAGAGGCGGGGCTGACCCCATTGCTACGCATTACAGTCTTTTGAAGACTGTGATTGGTTGGTTGTCCAAAAAGGGGAAAAAAGGAGCGCTTTTAAGTATATGGTCTATTCTAAGCCTTCACTTTGAAATTACAAGCGCAAATTGTCCTATTTTACAGTTCTCTCTCTCTCACTCACACACACGTATATAAATCCTTTTATTATTTACCATGCTGTTAATTTCCTATAAGGTATTTGATTGGCTTAGAATGATAAACCCAGGGAAAGCAAGAAATGACAAAAATGTAAAATGTGTACCTTGAATGCAATGTAAGTCGCATTCAATATAAATGCATAAATCAAATGCATAAATATAAATATATAAACATTGTTCCACTCTTTCCAATTACACTGATTGCTGGCATGTCTATTTGATTGGTGGTTTGAAAGTTGGGTTTAATGCAACAAACATGATCCCTGCACGATCTAATCTATAGCGTCTTATTAAGTCACTGTCATCCATTGTCTGCAACACATTTCTTCTCCCTCTTCGTCTTTCTGCCATTTTCTCCACTGCTAAAGAAACTCTTAAGCCTCTTAAAAGTCCTCGTCCGTGCTCCTAACAAATTTGACCTTAAGACCTCTTTTAAGGGTTAAGATGCTTTCTGAATTACTTTTTTTATTTACTAGGATTTTTTTGTTTATTTTAAATAGTAAACGCCCACATTTCAAATAATTTTCTTAGAATTTTGTCACTAGGAGCTCCTCTTTGCATTAAGATTCCTTATGAATACGGGCACTGGTGTGCATCTTGAGACAAAACAATGGCGGTGACATATTTTAAGATATCATTTCTAGCAGTTGTAAAGTAATTATTTATTCAAAATAAGTACCTACTCAAGAGAGTATGCGATTTCGGACGCAGCCACTTCAGCAATAAAAAATAAATATTAAACAAATGTGATGTTTATCTAAAGTCACTTTTGCTTATTAGTACGGTTGAATTGTAACACTGAATGTCAGAAGCAAAGACATTGGTTAATAAAGTGATAATTAACATTTAATTATTGCAGGTTTGCACAATATTCTAAGTTTGCATTTCAGAGTTTTTATTCATTTTGAGGAGTACTGCATCTGTTTTTGTGCAAGTGAGATGTTCACATTTAGTCTAGAGCAACAATAAGCATCATGTCCACACAGCGCACACAACACCTCTTCACTTACTCACGATTACTCTCAACAGGTGCTAGTCGATAAATGGGAAACAGTAACTCAGATATTTGCTAATTTAAAAGTCACATTACTTGTAATGTGTTACCCCAACCCTGTCTAGGACCATGACCGCAATAGATGCCCATTCCACTCTGTCTGTGTAGACTCGTGCTGGCTGTCAGGTGTTTGAGCTTAGCATCAGGGTAACAGGATTTCTTAGTTTGAGAGCTAGGGTCTCGTTACCCTCCCACAGTAGACCATATGAAATGTTCATGTTAGTTAGTGTGCTCAGCCAATATGTCATGTAAGACAGCATATGCATTTGAAAATAAGCGTTTATACCATAGACTGTAAAAAATTATGGACCCATAGAATTCTGATGAGCAGTTTTGAAGCGTAAAGTAGGGTCGAGCTGGCCGTCGCCATCTTGGCAGCGTGTCATCGCGCATAACAGAAAATGGGCAAAGAGGCGGGATGTGGGCGGAGCTGAGGTGACGTGATGACTAACAGACAGCAGATAAATGGCTATCCACCTGTCACTCAAAGTGGCCACACCCCTTAATTATACAGAACTTTAAGGCTTTATATAATGTAAACGAATGAGTTGAAAATTCACCCCCCTCACAGTCGTCATGAAGGGCAAAATTAGCCGTATAGACCAAAACCACAGTTTGTCCCAGACTGTAAACATGTGTTTTTCTGCTGTAAAGTTGGGCATTTTAACATGAACTCAATGAGATTCTGCTCCCTTCTGGAGTCTGTCTCTAGCGGCCAGTCGATGAATTGCAGTTTAAGTCACTTCCGTATTTTCTTCAAGAGAAACTGGGGGAGACTGCCACTTGGTTTATACTGTGGCGTATGATTTTTAGCGTCAACTGACAGCAAAGTTTGTTTTGACTTATTTTATTACACGACACCACGAATTCACAGAAACTCAGCAACATTATATAATAATAACAAGTAATATAAAAGGGTCAAAAGCCAACCAGGCCTGCATTTTCAGATAAATTAATGAGCATTAATGTAACAGCGAATAAAATGAGAACATTTTTTCCATATTATCAGAACGTTTTTCAGCGCTAACTGTAATAATGCGTGACTAAAGTAGAAGTGTTAATCAGATAATGTTTAAACAAATAATACTTTTGAGCATCATGATGATGATAATAATAATAATAAATCTTTACAGCACAATTTTGTACATTTTCTTCTTGGTTCTTAGTCGCTAATTCAAATTGTTAACATCCTTGCACACTTGTGATATCAATCTGTGCACAATTTACGTTTTTACGAGGCTGTGCATGTGTGTGATAAACTCTATTTAACCCATCCGGTAAGTGTCCGTGGGACAGCCGGGCAGACGGAAGCTGTCAGGCACAGGGCTGTCTAATTTACAGATGATCTTGTAGATGGCCTTCTTCCAGCACGGATCAGCATCCCGACCACTCTGTATGGCAGTGAAAAACTCCCTCAGGGCTAACTCCGATATCTCCACAAACCTCTCTGGAACCTAGGAAACAGACACGACATTTAAACGCGCAATCGAACGGTTACACGCCTTTACACGGACGTGCACACGCACACACTGACCTGGTAATCATTGCTCTTATTGTAGTGCATGTTGAGAATGCGGTAAAGCTCAGTGTCTCTGCCCAGGCGGAGTGATCTTTCCCTGGCAGATGTAAGCCCCTCTCTGGCTGCCTGGCGGGCAAAGCGTTCCATCTGGATATAGAAGAACTCCCGGAAGTTACTGAACCACTTAATCAGCTGGGAAGTGACACAACGATTGAACTGTGCGAGGAGGGGGGAGAAAAAAAAGAAAGAGAAGCCAAGTTAATTCAAGCAGCATTTCAAAAAGTAATGAATGTAGGTCAGCATTAAACATTTTAGTATCATTTTTTTGGAGACATTCTGTGAGGTTTGATGTACGGGCAAGGATTTATGATGATACATTTACATTCACTCGTGTAGGAAGATTTTCTGACTGCTCTAATTGATTCAAACCGTTTCAAAGGGAAACCATGCCAGACTGCTGGTATATAGGTCAGTGTAACTTTATTCAATAAGTCATTAGCCCATATCATTTGTGCAAGATACGCACACAAAGCTACACTATTTTGTGTTCAAGGATGTATGAATGATGCTCACTTTGACATCAGGGAAATATGTCTTCAGCGTGCTGGAGCTGGGGTAGCGTGTGTAGAAGAACATGAGTTTGGCTTTCTTCAGGTGGCACGGAGAGAGACCTTCCTGAGAGTGTAGATGGTTAAGGAATATTTGATAACACAAAAATAATTTTTATAATAAAATCTCATCATTTTGGGTCTGTAAGATTTTTTTGTGTTTTTGAAAGAAGATTCACCAAAGCTATTTGATCAGAAATACAGTAAAAACTGTAATATTTTGGAATATTATTACAATTTAGCATAACTTTTTTCTATTTTTATAACGCAATTTATTCCTGTGATGCTAAAGCTGAATTTTTGGCATAATTCCTCCAGTCTTCAGTGTCACATGATCCTTCAGAAATCATTCAGATATGCTGATTTGCTGCTCAAGAAACATTTTTATCATCAATGATGAAAACAAAACAGGATTTTTTTTTTTATGCATAGCTCTTATTAGAAAAAAAAAACGGATATACTGAGTGACATTATGAATGTCTTAACTGAACAATTTAAATGTTAATAAAGCTATTCATTTCTTTTTAAAACTGACCCCAAACTTTTAAACGGTAGTGTAAATATATTTCTTTTCACATTGTTTTATAAAAGGATATTGAGCCAGCGGCAAGATAGAGTGCTGCATCTCCTCCGTCCACCATTCCTGCTCCGCCCCCCCTCATCCCTCCTTCTCTCGCTCTATCTGACGGAGAGGGGTCGAGCTGCCCCAACAAAGGGAGGGGTGGGAACGCAGCGTTGTGTGAACGGAAGTCCATAAAAGATTCAGACAGGCAGTCCTTATGAAGAGGCAAACTGGAGAGGGAGCGGGCAAAGAGATTCTGCATGGTGTAGTGAAGAAGGGGCAAGGGAACGGGGTTGTCTGGGGGATAGGAGGGCAGGAAGTGGTGGTCTTTGCTCCTGGGGGGTAAAAGTGCCGGGAGAGGGGGCTGGGGTAGCGGAGGGAGGCTGGGATTGGCTGGAGGGAGGAGGAGGTCCTTGTGTACACTTTGAACGATAGGGGCCCTCTTGTCTTGAGGACTCTTTGTGACAAGCGGCAAAGCTTCCACCTGCTCTACCGCGTGAGGTCTCGGCCTCCTGTCGGAGTTTAGATCCAACGCCATGCCGGTTTCTTGGGGAACGGTGGCGGATGCGACCGCCGAGGGGTCGGTTTCAGCATAGAGACGGACAACTCTGTCGATAACTTGAGCCACAACGTTTGCAAGCTCCTGCTTTAGAGCTTGAGCAAACTTCTGCCCTCCTTCTGCGCTCTCCCACTCACCCCTGACCAAACTGCAGCCCAGCCACACTTGATCGCCATTTAACTCCAAGTCCAGGTCCACGGAGGTCTCCGGAAATATGCCACTCTCATTGTTTTTCTTGGACGAACAGCGCGGAGGAGAAAATCCGCTGCTGATGAGTGGATCGTCGCTGTCGGAAAACATCTCGGCAACCTCGTCGAGATTGATCGCCCCGTTCTCTTGTTCCTCCTCGCCTCCTTTCTCGTCGTCCGCCTGCCCTCCGTACACTCTCCACACCTTGCGCTGAAGTTCTAGAAGTTTCCCTCGTGTTTCCTCCAGCTGAAGCTTCAGTTCTTGTCGCTGCCGCTTCCTGCCCTCCCTGCTTCCCCTCCTGTTCCCTTGTTCCGCTCCCTTCCTCTCGTCCATTCTAACCGAAGCTCTACTCTTCCTCCCTCGCTTGCCCTCTCTCCCCGTTTCTTCTTCATTTCTAGTTGCGGAGTCCATCCTGGGTCTCTTGACTCTCCCAAAATCCTGCCCCCAGTTGCCGGGCTCAGGAGCCGAGCTTTGTCCCCGTTCTCCATGACAGCGCTGCGATGATGGGATAGCCCCAACTGCAAACTCCCTCTTTCCAAACACATCCTCCTCGCTTATATCATCATCTACCAGAAGCCCAGGGAACAAGCCCTGACGCTGACGGAAACTACCCCACCTTTGGGACGCACTGTTGGAGTGCATGAGAGGGGAGAAGAGCGGGTGGGAAGACAGGCTGCCGGGGGAAAATCGGTGGCTTGAGGGGTTGGAATCTGGCAGGCTGTGATACAGTTCGAAGGGACACATCTGGGAAGGCTGCTGATGAAATCGATCCGAAGGGGAATCCATAGCCCCCTTTTCCGTTCTGATCTGGTTTCAGGATCTTTAAAGAGAGCACAGTTTGCTGTAAATAAATGCATAAATCGCAGACGAAAACATGCAGCTATTTGGATCGGTTTTAAAATTGTTCATAATCCTCTCATTGTTATCGGCATCATCATTGTCTCTTTTTTTTCCTCTCTGCATGTGTGCGTTATCTATCCGCTGACAGCTGTACCCTGTGTTTGTTCAGACTGTTGACTCTATTGCTCTCATCCTTCTTTCTCTTTCTCTCTCTCTCTCTCTCTCTCACACACACACACACACACACACACTCAACCTAACACAAATACATGGATGGTGAGACAGTAAATATTTTAATGAGATTACTATAGTCCCAAAGCTCTGAATCTGCATTTTTACTTAAATCAGACCTCTTAGTACTACTAAATAGAGCTTTTAGATTAGATAGATAGATAGATAGATAGATAGATAGATAGATAGATAGATAGATAGATAGATAGATAGATAGATAGAACAACATATAGATAGATAGATAGATAGATAGATAGATAGATAGATAGATAGATAGATAGATAGATAGAACAACATATAGATAGATAGATAGATAGATAGATAGATAGATAGACAAACAGAACAACAGATAGATAGATAGATAGATAGATAGATAGATAGATAGATAGATAGATAGATAGATAGATAGATAGATAGATAGATAGATAGATAGATCATTTATCCTAAAATCAGATTAATGGAAATGACTGTCCTAAACTGTTTTCGCCTTTTCCTCATTGGCACAAATGCCACAGATGTCCTCAGATTACAGCTCGGAATATAAAGCCGTTTAACTGCCATGAAAAAAAATGTAACAGATGGAAGGACGACACCCTCCCGGATAAATGATAGAAATTGATTTGCCTTAATTACTGACACACTAACCAACTCGCCGTGAATAATATCGCAGAGTTCCCGTCAAAGTTTGCCGTGTTATGGAGACGGATTTCGCTCGAATACCGGCGCACGAGCGGACATTTGTAAACTCCGTGCGCGCGTGTCGCAGATTCATTAACAAATAAATAAATGAGGCGCGTTTGACAAGGACAAACAAATACGCAGATGTCCCTAAGCTCACAAGAAAATTTTAAATATTCAAAAACTTACAAAACAGTCAGTTAGAGAGCACCCCCCGGTCGGTCACCTTCTTGTCGTGTTATATTTCGGTCTCGTCGAGGTGTCCGTTGGTCACCGGGAGCATCCGCGTCAAAAGCGCCACCGAGTTTCCTGTTATTGCTGTCGCTCCTGTCTCGCGCTGTCCATCTCTCATCCTCGCGCACTCTATCGCGTGGTGATCAGCCAGTAGGCGTCGAGGCGTGAGGGAGGGATGTCCGCTGTCCCCCGTGCACGCGCGCGCGCACACAGCGCTCTCGCGCTCTCGCTCTCTCTCTCTCTCTCTCTCTCTCTCTCTCTCTCTCTCTCTCTCACAACTCACACACACTCTCTCACACACACACACACACACACACACACACACACACACACACACACACACACACTCCACGTGGGGCAACTACTTGGTTATGCGCCTCTACCAATCAAAAACGACCAATTCACTCAAATAATCTGATGTACATATATGGTAAAATTATCATTTTTACCTTTTTTTCCCCCGCCACAGTTATCACAGTTCTTGTTAAGAGAGATAAAAATTAAATAGATTTAAAATTAAATTAAAATAATTGATAAGCGAGTTCATTCAAGCAATTTAAAAGGACTGGAAGTGATACTAAAAAGCCATACATAGAATTTGCTTTGAACAAACTGTAGATTTGTATCCTTTCTGATAGCCTATAGCTCCCAACAGGAATACAAGGTTAAATAAATAAAATACAATAAATAAAAATGCCCCTTATTATACTAGTACCGCTCAAATGTTTGGGGTCAGTATGAATTTTTTTTCAAATAAATTAATGTTTTTGTTCAGCAAGGATGGATTAATTGATCACAATGACAGTAAAGATTTTTACATTTATACTAATTATATATATATATACACACACACACACTATATTGCCAAAAGTATTGGGACACCGCTCCAAATCATTGAGTTCAGGTGTTTCAATCCCTTCCATGGCCACAGGTGTATAAATCAAGCACTAGGCATGCAGACGCTTCTACAAACATTAGTGAAAGAATGGGTCGCTCTCAGGAGCTCAGTGAACTCAAGCGTGGGGCTGTGATCGGTTGCCCCCTGTGCAATAAGGCCATTCGGGAAATTTCCTCACTACTAAATATTCCACGTTAACTGTTAGTGGTGTTATCACAAAGTGGAAGCAATTGGGAACAACAGCAACTGTAGGCCATGTATAATCAAAGAGCGGGGTCAGCGCATGCTGAGGGTCACAGTGCGCAGAAGTCACCAACTTTCTGCAGAGTCAATAGCTATAGACCTCCAAACTCTGTGTGGCCTTCAGATTAGCTCAAGAACAGTGTGTAGAGCTTCATGGGATGGGTTTCTATGCCGAGCAGCTCATCCAAGCCTTAAATCACCAAGTGCACTGCAAAGCGTGGGATGCAGTGGGGTAAAGCACGCCGCCACTGGACTCTAGAGCAGAGGAGACGTGTTCTCTGGAGTGACCAATCACGCTTCTCTGTCTGGCAATCCGATGGAAGAGTCTGGGTTTGGCAGATGCCAAGAGAACGGGACTTGCCTGACTGCATTGTGCCACGTGTAAAGTTTGGTGGAGGGGGGATTATGGTGTGGATTGTTTTTCAGGGGTTGGGCTTGGACTCTTAGTTCCAGTGAAAGGAACTCTCAATGCTTCAGCATACCAAGACATTTTGGACAATTTCATGCTCCCAACTTTGTGGGAACAGTTTGGGGACGGCCCCTTCCTGTTCCATCATGACTCGCACCAGTGCACAAGCATCGGTCCATAAAGTCATGGATGAGTTTGGTGTGGAGGAAGTTGACTGGCCTGCACAGAGTCCTGACCTCAACCCGATTGAACACCTTTGGGATGAATTAGAGCAGAGACTGTGAGCCAGGCCTTCTCGTCCAACATCAGTGTCTGACCTCACAAATGCGCTGAAGAAAGGTCTCATATTCCCATAAACACACTCCTAAACCTTGAGGAAAGCCTTCCCAGAAGAGTTGAAGCTGTTGTAGCTGCAAAGGGTGGACAAACTCCATATTAAACCCTACGGATTAAGAATGGGATGCCATTAAAGTTCATGTGCATGTAAAGGCAGACGTCCCAAACTTTTGGCAATATAGTGTAAATTAAAAAAAAAAAAAAATAAAATAAAGCAGCACAACTGTATTCAACATTGAAAATAATAAATAGTTTCTTTAACATCAAATAAGCATATCTGAATGATTTCTGAAGGATCATGTGACACTGAAGACTGGAGTAATGATGCTGAAAATACAGCTTTGATCACAGGAAGAAATTACATTTTTTAAAAACCAAAACACTTATTTTGAATGGTAATAATATTTCACAATTTTATCGTTTTTCTTTTTATTCAAAGCAGCCTTGGTGACATTTTTCAAAAACATTAATAAATCTTACCAACCCCAAACTTTAAAGAAATGTAAAGAAAATCTTTCAGGATTTCAAACCACTTAAAGCTCCTTTAAATGTTCAACGCATTATTCTAATAAAACAAAAACAAGTACGTTTCTGATAACGACTATGCGACATTCCTTAGGGCTTTTAAAAATTAAAAATGCTGTAAGAATGTGTTTTTGGCAGGAGTATATTTGGTTCTTGGAGGATTTGTTTTTTCCCCGTTTTGCTTCCAATTTACAATTTGTGAAAATGTCTTTCTTCTAATTGTCTCTCTTTTGACTAAAGCCACATACCAGCTATATAACAGCATTGACTGCAGTAATGGTGTTGAATAACCTATGACTTTTTCTTTCTAGTGAACTTTTTTGATTACATATTTCCCCAAACATATGAGACTGTATGAAGGCCAGTATGAAAAAGCAGCAATAGAGCTCTTGATAATCAGAGACTCCTCCACCCCTCTACGTGTGAAAGCTGATTATCGGTCCCTCCACTCCTCTTCATAGCACCCCTTCTCTCTCTTTCATTGTTTCCATCACTCCCTCTCTCCCCCACTTCACTGAAATACTCCACAACCAACCAAACTGTTCACAATAACCAGTGGCTACTGTTGTTATGGAAACAAGAAATGTGACACAAAGCCTTATTAATAAAAGGTGCTTGCGATCCAAGTATACAAATGTAATTGAAAATGTAGTTTTCAAAATGAATAAACACCGGATAGACAGACGGGACATTAACGCAGCTCGCATACTTTGAGAAGTGGCGTTGATGCTAATGGATTTCTAAATCCGTTTTTTCCTGTGATAGTAAGTGTACAACGGAGGTGTTAAATTCCTTGATAAATTCCTTATCAGACAATTCCTTAAAGAGTATAATTCCTTACAGTCCATTTGCACTGTAAACACACACACACACACCTTTTGTAAGGTCAGGCTGAAAGGCTTTTGAACTACATTAGCAACTCACACCGAATCCTTTGAACCGAAGCCAAATGACTGACAGCAAACAATATTAAAATGCATGAGCAATTCTAACAAAGAGCTATGAAATACACCAAAGGGACGCAGCCATTTGCGGGCAGTGTTTTAAAAATGCCACACGAATGTCGATCCTTTCAAATGGTGGGAGACATATCAAAATGTCTCATTTGAATGAGTCACGATCAAACATATTGCATTATGAGCCCGTAATATGCGCGGAATGAAAATGTGGTATCCAGCGGGGGGAGAGAGAGAGAGAGAGAGAGAGAGAGAGAAAGCAGGAGTGCAGATAGACGTTTGAGGGGGTCGATGGACAGGCAAAGTGTTTGCCCATTGGCTGCCTCTGAGGGAAAGTGTGTATGAGAGAAGAGAGCACTCACACATTCAGCCTTGGGCAAGGTGACTGAGGAGAGACACTGAGTGACAGCTGCAGTTGAACTAGAGGATATTCAATCTGAAGGGACAGAAAGAATAATGAACCGCATCCTCGGGAATTAGTACCGCAAAGATGTAAAAACCCCAGGGAAGACAAATACACACAACCAGGATGTGAGAGAGTATTTTAACAAATGATACATCAGGCGGGTTGATGACATGGAAGATTTTTTGAGATTAGTGGACGAAAACTGATGAGCAATGAATTGGTCGTTCCAGTGTCGGTATGAAAACATTGGCCAACAGCCTGATGAACATAATGCACATTATCTGTCTTCAGTGACCTTTAACATAAGGTTAGGTTTGTCAACACACACAACAACAACAAACTGAACCTTAATGTAAAGGTCAGACGGTCTATTTAAATATGTGTAATATGTCTTCAGTGTCACATGATCCTTCGGAAATCATGATGATATGATGCTCAAGAAACATTTATTATTATCAATGTTGAAAACAGTTGTGCTGCATGCTTAATGTTTTTGAGGATTCTTTGATGGATAAAAGTTCAGCATTTATTTGAAATAGAAATATTTTATAATTCATATGCAACGCATCCTTGCTGCACAAGACAAAAAAATAGCTGAATTTATTAAAATAACCCAGTTCAAAAGTGATGGTTGTTCTCTTGTTTGTCCTGAGCAGTTAAACTGCCCAATGTTCTTCAGAAAAATCCTCCAGGTCCTGCGCATTCTTCAGTTTTCTAGCATCTTTTGCATATTTGAACCCTCTCCAGCAATGACTGTATGATTTTAAGATTCATCTTTTCACACAGGACAACTGAGGGGCTCAAACACAACTATTATAAAAGGTTTAAACATTCACTGATGCTCTAGAAGGAAACAAGATGCATTCAGAGCCGGGGGGTGAAAACTTATTGAATTTGAAAAATTGTACTCAATTTGTCTTCTGGGAAACGTGGAAGTATCTTCTGTTGCTTCTGAAGGGCAGTACTAAATGAAAAAATGAAAGATTTTTAAACAAAATAAGAAACATTTGGACATCTTCATCCTGCTCAAAAGTTTTCACCCCCAGCTCGTAATTCATCGTGTTTCCTTCTGGAGTGAATGTTTGAACCTTTTTTTTAATAGTTGTGTTTGAGTCCCTCAATCGTCCTCAGTGTGAGAAGATGGATCTCAAAATCATACAGTCGCTGCTGGAGAGGGTTCAAATATGCAAAAAGATGCTGGAAAACTGAAGAATGTGCAGGACCTGGAGTATTTTTCTGAAAAACGATGGTCAGTAACTGCTCAGGACAAACAAGAGACTCATGAACAACCATCACAAAACAAAAACACAGCCGTGGATCATCCAGGGAACGACACACAGTATTGAGAATCAATGGTTCATAAACTTTTGAACGGGGTCATATTAATAAATTCAGCTATTTTTTTTGTCTTGGGGACTATATGTAAACATTTTTTATGTAAAATATCTTATTCAGGACAGCACTAAAAAAATAACATGCATTTTGTATGAGCTCTCTTATTTAGTTAAAATAATTCCCATTTTCACAGATTCTGCAAGTGGTTCACATACTTTTTCTTGCCACTGTATGTATATGTATATATATATATATTGTATTGTTTTGGGCCTGTGAATTTTACAGGACAGTCCTATAGGAATATCTGCGTCATATCAGCTATCGGCCACTATAGATCTTTATAGATATCAAATTTAATTCGGTCCGAATGCAATGATGCAATGTCCAACCTGCCTGTCAGCATATGCATTTCCATACCTCCGCGCACCTGCTCGCGCAGACATCACACATCATCAGTGTTTCATGCAGAGTTAAAGGTGCTGTATGTAGGAATGACAGGGCAGCTAGTGATTGAAATGGGTACTGCAGTCCAAATTAAAAAATATAGTTTTTCCTGTCCTCCTCCTCCTCAGACTCGACGCTCATGAGGGTTGCCAGTTTGAGGACACGCAACAGGAACGAGCGCAATTGACAATGGAAGGCGAGGAGACTCACACACTGTTAGTTGATTTATGCGCATTTTAATGCATTATTCAGATATTTTAGTTTAGAGTCGGGTAGAATCTGTGATCTCTGGCACAGTTTGTTTTCCGGCTTCCATGACAGCAATACGCTGTGGCGAAACAAGCTGTAACAAGCTCGGCCGTGACAGACAAGCGCACGCTTAGAATAAACAGAACTATATACACTCACCTAAAGGATTATTAGGAACACCATACTAATACTGTGTTTGACCCCCTTTCGCCTTCAGAACTGCCTTAATTCTACGTGGCATTGATTCAACAAGGTGCTGAAAGCATTCTTTAGAAATGTTGGCCCATATTGATAGGATAGCATCTTGCAGTTGATGGAGATTTTGTGGGATGCACATCCAGGGCACGAAGCTCCCGTTCCACCACATCCCAAAGATGCTCTATTGGGTTGAGATCTGGTGACTGTGGGGGCCATTTTAGTCCAGTGAACTCATTGTCATGTTCAAGAAACCAATTTGAAATGATTCGAGCTTTGTGACATGGTGCATTATCCTGCTGGAAGTAGCCATCAGAGGATGGGTACATGGTGGTCATAAAGGGATGGACATGGTCAGAAACAATGCTCAGGTAGGCCGTGGCATTTAAACGATGCCCAATTGGCACTAAGGGGCCTAAAGTGTGCCAAGAAAACATCCCCCGCACCATTACACCACCACCACCAGCCTGCACAGTGGTAACAAGGCATGATGGATCCATGTTCTCATTCTGTTTACGCCAAATTCTGACTCTACCATCTGAATGTCTCAACAGAAATCGAGACTCATCAAACCAGGCAACATTTTTCCAGTCTTCAACTGTCCAATTTTGGTGAACTTGTGCAAATTGTAGCCTCTTTTTCCTATTTGTAGTGGAGATGAGTGGTACCCGGTGGGGTCTTCTGCTGTTGTAGCCCATCCGCTTCAAGGTTGTGCGTGTTGTGGCTTCACAAATGCTTTGCTGCATACCTCGGTTGTAACGAGTGCTTATTTCAGTCAAAGTTGCTCTTCTATCAGCTTGAATCAGTCGGCCCATTCTCCTCTGACCTCTAGCATCAGCAAGGCATTTTCGCCCACAGGACTGCCGCATACTGGATGTTTTTCCCTTTTCATACCATTCTTTGTTAACCCTAGAAATGGTTGTGCGTGAAAATCCCAGTAACTGAGCAGATTGTGAAATACTCAGACCGGCCCGTCTGGCACCAACAACCATGCCACGCTCAAAATTGCTTAAATCACCTTTCTTTCCCATTCTGACATTCAGTTTGGAGTTCAGGAGATTGTCTTGACCAGGACCACACCCCTAAATGCATTGAAGCAACTGCCATGTGATTGGTTGATTAGATAATTGCATTAATGAGAAATTGAACAGGTGTTCCTAATAATCCTTTAGATGAGTGTATATATTTATAGTTATCTTTATAGTTATCGCTCTTGGTGTGAACGGGCCTTTAGACAGACGCCAGTCACTGAGCACCGCATCCCAATGTGCAGCCACCTTTTACAGTTCCTCCTGAACCAAAACAACCGGCTTATGCTGCGATCACAACGCCAAGCGGCAACCTCCCATGGTCTCTACACGGAAGTGACAAACTGCAATTCATCGACTGGCTGCTAGAGACAGACTCCAGAAGTGAGCAGAATCTCATTGAGCCCCATTTTAAAATGCCCAACTTTACAGCAGAAAAAAAAAACATGTTTACAGCCTGGGACAAAAAGTGGTTTTAGTCTATACAGCTAATCTTGCCCTTCATGAGAGGGAGGTGAATTTTTTTTATAACTCCTCTGTTTAAATTATATTAACCTTTAAAGCTCTGCATAATTAAGGGCGTGGCCACTTGAGTGACAGGTGAATTGCCACTATGGTTGAGCTAGGCGGCTGTGGTTTCAGAAACCAGGCACCTCAGCTCCACCCACATCCCACCTCTTTGCCCATTTTCAGTTATCCAGGAGTGACGCGCTGCCAAGATGGCAACGGCCGACTTAAGGCTTCAAAAAATGCTCTACGGGTGACGTCACAAACACTACGTCCATATTTTTTTTCAGTCTATGGTTCACGGCAGAACTACTGTAATTTGGAAGAGATGGAAACCCTTCAAACTATACTCGGAGTGGTTTGTGACTCAAATTTATGCGTTTCCATGGCAACACTATCATTGCCGATATTAATCTGCAGACATCAGGTGGTACAGGTCAGTGCTCTTTAAATTGTTTATGCTCATTATTATTGCAATATCATGTGCTTTGAGACATGAAGTAGTTTAACGGCATCTCTCGTGATGCTTTTGCTAGCCTCTCCGAAATTGCCTACCCTATCTTTAACTATATATATATTTTCTGTTTGAATCTATTTTAAAATGCAACCTTATTGTAAAGGTCAGAAGATCTATTTAAATGTGTGTGTGTGTGTGTGTGTGTGTGTGTCTATTCCTGTGATCAAAGCTGAATTTTCAGCATCATTACTAGTCTTCGGTGTCACGTGATCCTTCAGAAATCATTCTAATATGATGATTTGATGCTGAAGAAACATTTCTTATCATCATTGTTGAAAACAGTCATGTTAATATTTTTTGTGGGAAAACGAACCATTTTTGTCAGGATTCAATGAATCAAGTAAAAAAAAAACTGCATTTATTTGAAATAGATAAGATTTATAATGATACAAAATATTTATATTTAATGCATCCTTGCTGTATATTTTTTAACTCAACACGATAGGCTATAGGCTATATCTCAATGGACGTTGTCAGGCCCCATGCATGCATAAAAGTATTGTTTTGGGCCTGTGAATTTTATGGACATTCCTGTAGGAATATCTGCTTTATATAAGCCACTATAGATATAATTTAAGCACTACATTTAACCATCGCCGCACTGAATTCTGGATCCAGCAGAGCCATGGCCACTGTTTCACCAGCTTTCTGATTCAACTCCTCTTTACTGAAGCTCTGTTTCGAGTTTCCGCCTCTGACCTTGAGTTTCAGGAAACTGACTGCGGTAATGCACATGATTAAAACTGCGAGTGTGTGCATGTGTCTTCAATGGGTTGTCCTTGTCCTCTCAGCACCGCAAACATATTCTTTGATCTCTGACCGAAATGACTCTCACAATGCGGTGGAGAACCTCAGGAATACAGTATAATGCACCGCCTCGCGCTCTCAGCCGCACACAGATACCGCAGACGTGAGAAAACACGCTCGCGCGCACACACACACTTTCACTCACTCTCCCTCTCAGTCTCTCCGCAGTACTCAGGTTGCAATTATCCTCTTTGGCTGGAGTGTTTTGATGGTATAATTGCCATGGACACTGAGGAGAGAGGGATTGGTGAGTGAGAGATAGAATGAGGGATGGAGAGGGGGAGAGAGGGACATCGAGAGCTGACACTCTCAGCATGCTAATGCCCAAACACACTCCATCTCCCCCCGTTTTCCTTTTTGTCACTCTCTTCATCGCTCTCTCACACACACACACACACAGGTGCGGTAACCTCTCTCCATTCCACATTCTCTCCAGGAAGCCAAAACAGCAAATACACAAGCCCGACGGGAGAGTGAGAAAACAACAGTAGGAGGGGAAAGAGAGGGATATTTTCCATCCACTGACAATAGAGATGATCCATGCTCATCCCTCAGTTCTTTCAGCGATGTAATCCTTTTTGTCCTTTATATTCGTTCCTTCCCTTTACCCCACTCCAGAAACAGAGCCAAAGTGCGTACGACAGCCCTAAACACGATGGCCCTAAGAGATGTGGCTTTATCTGTGCTGCTGATGTCTTGATCTAGTTTAGGCAAAACAGTAACATCTGGTGGTGTATTCAAACAACTGCGCTCAAACCTATTAAAGTCAACATGAGATAATGCGTCAATATAGTATTGAATGATAATCCGGACATAATTCAAAAGGAATTGCAATTTGTGCACGCATACGGTGTGGCATAACACAAATGCGTGCTATGCAATTGCGTTTGAATTTTCTTTTCAAGTAACATGTCTGCCAAATTTCAAATGGAAACTTTCGTTTGCAATTGCATTTACAATGTCTTTCGAGTTATGACCCTGCCATTTTGGAATAGCAATAGAAAAATTTGCTCTTTGCTATTTCACTTCCTCCGCGTCCTGCCACAACCTGCACAAAATTCAAATGGAATCGCAATCCCCTTTGCACTTGCATTTCCAATGCCTAACACAGTCAACTGTCAATCAGACTTGAGGGCGGGGTTTATGACTACCGGCACATCCGGGAAATTAACTGTAAATTTCGTAACCGCCCCTTTTTAGGGGAAAAATAAACTATTTTGTATTCAAGTCTATGGAAAGTAGGGATGGGCATTCGATTAAATTTTCTTAGTCGATCGTCGGGATAATTAACGATCAAATATCGATTTATCATTAATATTTTTATAATAAAATGAATTATTTAACTTTTATGATTAAAAAATGCAACGAATACAAAAATACAGCGTGTTTTTCCTCGATTATTACAAGATCAACTTGTGGCAGGCAGTTAAACTACGTTCAGTTAAGCAAACAAAACATATAATGCGCGTGCATATGCGGTGCTCTAAAGCAGCGAAACCCGCAGCTGCGAGCCGGCGCTCTTAAACAGAGACCGCATTTGTTCCAAAATAATAATAATAATAATAATAATAATAATAATAAAGAATCATGTTAAACAATAACTTGAACAAAAAACATAATAGTACTTAGATCTGACAGGTTTTGTCAAAATGTAACTCAAAACTATTCAAGCCAGAAGAAAGGGCCAGATATTAGCCTTCCTAACAATTAGGCTAACTTAACAAATTACTTATTAGCTACTTAAAGCCTCGTGAAAAATAACTAACTTTAGTAACTCGCATACAACTTCTGTACCAATCTACTGATTTTTGTTGAGAAATATAAGCATGTTGACATGATCTGGGGTCAGATGCGACCGCAACCTGGTGACCGTCAGTCCAGTCGCCGACTGGACCGTCCACAACCGCGCTCTGAGGGAAACGACTTTGCCGGGATGCACAGGTCAGGGTTGCCAGGTTTTCACAACAAAACCCGCCCAATTGCTACTCAAAACTAGCACAAAACAAGCCCAATCGCGTTTTGGGGGGGGGGGGGGGGGGGGGGTAGGGGGGGGTTGGTTTGGGGTTCCCTGGTAAAAATTGCGTTTCCTATGGTTAAAATGTGTTTTTTTGGCAGGGTTCCCTGCAAAAATTTGCATTCCCGGGGCTAAATATCACATAATTGGGGTCGCATCAACCCGCGGAAACAGAGTAGACTTGGCAACAGTGGCACAGGTACCTCCACGCTAACTTGGCCAGCCCACCTTGATGCTAGGTTGAGACTGAGAGCAGGATGCACCGCCACCGACATTAACCAGGGACTTTGTTTAAGTGGCACATCATTTGAATCATGGCCGTGTTGTACTTATACACGGCATAGCAATGTTTGCAGTGAACTATTTCGCTTTTTAAATCAAAATGGTCCCACGCCACACTTCGCCGTGACCTCTTCATTATTATTCTTTTGAAATCAAAATGGAAGATCACAGATAACCGAGTATGGTGTCAAATATTGCACCCTGGTGGTAAAATGTTTAATTGCTGCCACACAGTTAAATTTGTTTAATTGCTTCAAGACTGTACTACGCAATGCAACCTGCATTAGATACAAATTTTTAAAAAATGCATTGGATTAATCGATAACAAATTCACGTGATCGACGAAATTCTGTGTCAAAATAAAGATACAAATATAGTTGAATTAATAATAATGCACTTTAAAAAAATTATGTTGAATAAAATTCCGAAATTAAGCAGAATTCTACTGCAAAACGAACATGAACTGCGATTGAAAGTCACTACTAAATAAAGTCATGTAGTCTAGCAACTCTCGGTAGACCTGTGAGCTGGAAAAAACAAACTCTTGTCAGGCCAATCACAGTGTGTATAGAGTCCGTGGGCGGGCTTAACATAATGACGTCACGTCAAAGTTGCGGAGATTCTGCGTGCTACTCGTAAACAAAGAAGCTGGCGAACAGCGGTCTTCAGAATCGGCTTTGGCTGCAACTCTGGAAGACTTGGAGTTAAGCTTTTATTTGAGAAAAGAACAAAGAACGGCACTGAAGTCATTCTTAAGAAAAGAAGATATGTTCGAAGTTTTGTCGACTGGATACAGCGAAAGTCTACTAATGTTAGCTCGGCTTCACCTTCTTCTTTGCTCTGGTTGGTTGTAGCGCTATCCAATTGCATGCAGAGGGAATTTGAAAGACAACCGTTTATCCCGCCCCTCGGATTGAGCCCTGCCAATGGTGAGTTTCCAGACCCAACATCTTGATGTGGGTCTGGCTTGTCAGGCTACATGTTTACAGCCTGGGACAAAAAGTGGTTTTAGTCTATACGGCTAATTTGCCACTTTGAGTGACAGGTGGATTGCCGTTTGTCTGCTGTCTGTTAGACATCACGTCACCTCAGCTCCACGTCCCACCTCTTTGCCCATTTTCTGTTATCCTGGAGTGACGCGCTGCCAAGATGGCAACAGCCAGCTCGACCCTACTTTGCGCTTCAAAACTGCTCATCATCTCCTATGGGGGACGTCACGGACATACGTCCATATTTTTTTTACAGTCTATGAGATTCTCTGATTTTAACTTAAGATAATTCACTGTGACAGCTGGAACTATGATGATGAGATTCGTCTGATACACGCCAACTGCAGACATGGCAGTTTTCTTTTTGTCTGGTTGCCAGGTGAACATATAATAAATTCTGGATTGAATTTAAGTAGCCTATATTAAAAAAGGCCAGATTTTATTGCAAAAAAAGGCAAAATCCCTGTTTTCCACCACTTGAGGGCGTATACTTTCTGACTATATCAAATGCATTTTCAAATCCCGCATTTGTGTTTCCATTATGTCACAATGTATGCGTGCACAAATTGAAAATGCAATTGCAAATACAATTTGTAATTCCTTTTGAATATTGTCCGGAATATAATTCCATACAATACATCAATCCTTCTCCCAAAACGCATTTTGTCTTATCCTGATTAGCTATAAGTATTTATATTTTAGATGGTTTTTGCGGGAAATTGCGTACATTACTCGCCGAAGTTGCTCCGGCTACTTTGACGTGTGTCTGGTGTGGGAGTGGCAGAGGTTAGTTGTCACAATGAGGGAAAAAGGTTGATATGGAGCAGCTAAATCTCAAACCTCCGGAGAATCACCCGCTTCAAACAAACGCCAAACAGAGCAGAGTCTAGAGGTGAAAAGAGAACGAGACAGAGCTCGTAATAAAACAAGAATCAACATCGGCTTGGCTTCTTGGAGATACTGAAAACTGAGGGATTAAATGTTGTAAAAGCGATGCGGAGATTGCGCTTTTATTACTCTGGTGGGTAAGTTATTTTATTGAGCAGATAAATTGCCACGTGTCATTCGTTTAAAAATATCAGTGTTTGTAATTAGTCAAAACAACAACATAAAATATTGCACTTACCTGCTCAGACGTCATCACTTATGGATTTCCATGTGTTCACAGGTGCCGCAAACCATATTCATCCGCACAGTCCCGAGGAGCCGAAGCACAACCAAAACAATGTTCTTCTGCAAAATGCATGCAGTTTTGTTTTTAACCACTAGAGGTTAGATAGTGCACAGTCAAATAGCCATTTAGACATTATTTAAATTGAGTATTCTACAGGGTCGATACAATCGACAGCACTCGTGGTAGTGTTGATTATGGTAAGGCACTTTAAACAAGTAAATGGGGCTAGGATTGAGAAAAAGAAACGTGAAGCATACCATTTTGTATAGCACTTACATTAATTGTTGTGTTAAAAGGTGTATTATTTGAGCAGTTAAAGTCTCAATTTAATCAGAATGGATGATTCTTAATTTTTATGGAATATTCAAAAAACTGAGGGTTAAAAGACACTTAAAATCAGAGTAAATGAGGCATATTTTAGTAGCAGAAATGTGAAGCATATAATTATAAAAGCACTTACATGAATTATTCTACTAAAATGTATTATTTGAGCTGTGGTGTTGTTTATGCTGTCATTGCAATAAATTTACTCTAATCAACGGTTTAGAGTACCGCAGTGTACAACAAAACGGTAAACGAATAGCTTTGTCCCTGTAGTGCTTAATCATATGAACAGTGATAAGATTAAGCAATGGGTTTATTATAATGTCTTTGTCACGGGTGGTTGCTGGCAAACAGACGATGATGAATACAGTTCCAACGAGTCTAATATCACTGAAGTTCTCCACAGGACAGGCAAACAGGCGGCAGCAGCAACACACACTACACATAGACGAGATCCGACAAGCACAGAACAGAACAGGGAGATTATATAAGGGAAATAATGAGGGAGAACGCAAACAGGTGTAGATGGTTAACTAATCAGAGACACACGATGAGGGCAAATGAACAGAACAAAACATGACGTAACAACGCAAACATAACAAAAGTCCATGAGTGTTACAGTCTTAATATTTATGTTTTTATAGTAAGGTGACCAGATTTCTGAAATGGAAACCGGGGACATTTCCTATTTGAGTGGTCAAAATATCACTAAAATCTCATTTGTTATCTATTAATTATTCTTTTGTTGTTGTTGTTGTTGTGGGCTCCCTATATTATTATTAACATTAATAATTATTATGATTTAGTTTGATTATTGGGATTTTTGGTCTGGATTTAATACAATTCAATGCACCCGCAAAAACAAAAAACAAACCAAAAAAAATAAAAAATGAAAACAGTTAATAGTAACCATTGTAAATCACAAGCAGTTCAAAACAATATTATAACATGACTTAACAAAAAACACATTACAAAAATAAAACAACATAAATATGATTAATAGAACTATTTAACAAATATGTCAACATTTTATAATTGTATTTAATATTTACATTTTCACAAGTTCATACAAGACTAAATAACTTTATTTTTACTTCAAATGTTTATGTTTGTGGTGGAAAATAACTATTATCCTTAATTGGTCGTTATTTTGCATTTTAGGCTTATTTTAAGGAGAAAGTATGTTTATTCTGCACATGTAACGTATTTGTTGCAAGTGTGACATTAATTGTTTGGGTTATTATAGTTAAGATGTGTATCACTGCTTTGTGACTGCAGAATATTTGGGAACAAAACAATCCTGCACCCCGTTTAGGCTCGGTTATAAAGCAAACAGTATTACTTTAATTTAACATGAATAGTTAGTGTTGCTACCTTTAAAGCCTTTAGTGTGTTGCTACCTTGCGCGCGCGACCAAGTAGAGTCAGCGTATCTCACAGCGCCTTCTGCTGGTGAAAATAATCACTACACGATTGCTCCTATAACCAGCAGCCGCTGTATGTTGGTTGGGCTTTTTTGGCAATATATCTGCGGGTTGTTTTGAACGAGCTGTAACTGTAACTGGAGCTGACATTGCCGGGGACAGCTCCAGTCGAGGACAGAACACCAAAAAACGGGGACGTCTGTTCACCCTATTTTATAGTGTTGTCTATGATATACAGTGAGGAAAATAAGTATTTGAACCCCCTGCTATTTTGCAAGTTCTCCCACTTAGAAATCATGGAGGGGTCTGAAATTGTCATCGTAGGTCAGGGTCAGAATTCTGGCTGATAGAGAGGTGTTCAAATACTTATTTGCAGCTGTATCATACAAATAAATAGTTAAAAAATCATATATTGTGATTTCTGGATTTTTTTTTTGATTATGTCTCTCACAGTGGACATGCACCTACGATGACAATTTCAGGCCACTCCATGATTTCTAAGTGGGAGAACATGTAAAATAGCAGGGTGTTCAAATACTTATTTTCCTCACTGTATATGAGAAACAGCCTGAACTTTTTCACTGAAACCAAATTTACCTACCTATAAAATAAAGAAACCTGAAGGTGTAAAGTTGGCAAATAAATAGTTTTTTTCCACATTAAAATCATGTTAAGGCTAAAATCATCTGTTTATGTATTGTGGCTTTACTATACAAACAGAAGTATTTTATTGCTGGGGAGGAAGAGGAACAAGTCAAGAATACATTTTTGTGGTAATCCAACCGAGAATATTTCTTTAAACTACTGTTGTATGAAAAGCAGCTTTTCTTGACAATAGCCCATGCAGTAATTTAATGCCAGCCAAGGTGGCTACAGTCTGGTACCGGAAGTAACATTTCTCCATAGGAAAAAATTGATTTTTAACAACTTACCCTTTAAAGATAGACCTACTGTGAGCTATGAGGTGGTTAATCAAATGTATTTGCTTCTTATGAAGCCGTCAGTTAGCTTAGTTTTAAAATAATTGTGTAAAACAGCAGAATTGGTGGTGAAAAACTACGTTACCCATGATGCTGCACAGAAAATTACACCAATCATTACACTCAAAACAAGCAAAACATGCCTCCATGGGTGTGGGTGGAGCTAAAGAGATCTTTATATATATATTTGTTATATATATATATTAAAAAAATCAAACATTTTTGAGTAGTTTTACATTTCTCCAGTTTTAATTTGATTATGCGGTTCACAATGCTTCATGGGATTGTAGTTGTTTCCTAGAGTGGGTAAATGTGATTTCGATTTGATCTCGCCCTGCAGCTCAGGCTGGAAACCTGTACATATTTCTATCCTGCTTCTGTTACAAATTTGCGGGGAACAATCACAAACCGGCTTATCCACCTGGCGCGCTATTGGCAGGTTTAATCAAGCAGCACCTCCCCCAGTTTCTCTTGAAGAAAATACGGAAGTGACTTAAACTGCAATTCATCGACTGGCCGCTAGAGACAGACTCCAGAAGCCCCATGTTAAAATGCCCAACTTTACAGCAGAAAAACACATGTTTAGAGTCTGGGACAAACTGTGGTTTTGGTCTATACGGCTAATTTTGCCCTTCATGACGACTGTGAGGGGGGTGAATTTTCAACTCATTCGTTTACATTATATAAAGCCTTAAAGTTCTGCATAATTAAGGGGCGTGGCCACTTTGAGTGACAGGTGTAGAGCCATTTATCTGCTGTCTGTTAGTCATCACGTCACCTCAGCTCCACCCACGTCCGCCTCTTTGCCCACTTCTGTTATGCGCGATGACGCGCTGCCAAGATGGCGACGGCCAGCTCGACCCTACTTTACGCTTCAAAACTGCTCTTCAGAATCCTATGGGGGACGTCATGGACACTACGTCCATATTTATTTTACAGTCTATGGGTTTAACACAATGACGGATAGAGAAGCGATGGATCGTTGGTCTGATTGGTTGAAGGACTATCCAATTGGGTACGGAGTCATTTGAACTATGCCCGTTGATCACGCCTCTTGTGCAGTAGAAATACAGAGTAGACTCCCCAGACCATCTTAAAAGATTGAGCTTGGTCTGATGATAGCCAGAGAAGTTCTTCCCATCACTAAAACCATTAAGTAGTTTTGTAACTTTGTATTTGTCCAATTTTCTAACACGTTTTTGCTTCAAATCTAAGTTTGTAGAGTGATTCACCTCGTAGCTGATTGGCTTGTTTCATAGCTTATAACACTTTAATGAACACATTGAATATCCTGTTCCACCCTGAAATATCACAAATGTAAAATGGGTTGAGAATGCCATTTTATATTATACTTAAAGTTACTTATAATTTACAAAACAGGCAGATTCCATTGAAAAAGGCAATGTCTTCATTTAGACAACAGTCATTTACACAATGACTTCATTTACACAAAAGCTGGATTAAAGAAAATTGAATAGCCTCTAAAGACGTTTCCAGTTCCTTAGCATCAGACAGTATTAGATGATTATGTTAAAATAGTGTAAAATCAAGAAAAAAATCACTTGGTCTTAGATGCAGGGAGTGTAGTGCTGTTGGACACATCCATTTGGATGGTACTACAAGTGTACCTACAGTATCTGAGTGAGCGGGAAGGTAAGTGTGGGAGTCAAGTGTGTGTGTGTGTTGACCGTGTGGGTGGTCGGCGAGTTGCACTTACGTGAAACCATGGTGGAATTGTTTCAATATGTGTGCGTGTGTTAGTCAAAACTCGGTTCATGAGGGTAGATATGTGGGAGTGTGCTTGGGTATCCCAGGTTTGATGAAGCTTGAGTTAGTGTGTATGTGTGTATGTGTGTGTGTGTGTGTGTGTGTGTGTGTGTGTGTGTGTGTGTGTGTGTGTGTGTGTGTGTGTGTGTGTGTTTAAATTGTTTCTCTATGTATTGTGGTTGTGAGTGGGAGTCTGTATAGATAGAAGTCTCTCCGCAAGCTCTAGGACTTCAGCAATCTTCCTCTTCACTGCTTCTCTCCTCTTCAAATCTACATCTCCTAGCGGGAGAGCATGAGTAATAGAGAGAGAAGAGAAAAAGGGATGTTGTGAGGTTTAGTTTCATCCTACCATTTAATTATTTTGCATTGCATCCAAAAAGAGCTAATTTCCTGCTTTGAGGAATGTAATGTCCTTGTGTTGAGAGCTACTCTGCTCTTTCCTCTCGAATAATTGAATCACGTCAGGGTCATTCTGACCACAATCAGACATTTGTATGATTTAGGGTCTGTAATCTGCATATGGGGCCAGTTTTCCCTTTTTTTTTTTTTATTTAGATAGAAAACAAGAATAAAAACCTACAATGTTTATTAAAACAGCAGTGTTTTGGTCATGCAATTTATTAAAACATTGCCGTTTTTTCCAAAGAAATTAATGCTTTTATTTAGCGAGAATATATTAAATGGATCAAAAGTGACAGTAAAGAGCTTTAAGGGTGTGTTCACACTTAGTGTCCGGTTCGCTTAGTTCGTTTGGTCCACTCCAGACCAAAAAACCCCAAAATATTTAGTCCTGGTCCGCTTAGCGTTCACACTGGCATTTTAACACTGAACCTAAAGGCATAGGGATATGTTCCCAACCTGATTGGCGACAGAACTTACCGAACATACAAAACAATGCTGTGTGCTGGGCTAAATGCGCTCGTTGTGTGTGCGTAGCTACATATAATGGTATTTTGACCAGTTGAGAACTCGTGAAGAGCTTATAAAATGTGTAAAGGAGTCAAAACAGCGACAGGAATCCCTCCGTCACACACACAAACCAAGATCTACTGCGAGGAGACGCGGTTCTGATGCCTGTACCGAACTGTGATGGGCAACATCGTGACTATGACGAGACAAAACAGGTATGAGTGAGCATTCTGTCCTTTTCAGGGTCACATCTTGTGACATCATGTCCTGTTTTTGGTTTGTTTACATGTCATTGGTCCGTGTTGCGTTCATATTTCATTCGAACCGCACCAAAGATGGGTCTCAGTCAGCTTGTTGGTCAGGGTTCGGATGGCAGCGTTCACATTTATTGAAATGAACCGCACTCACAGAGCAATCGCACCAGAGTTTGTCTTAATCAAATCAAACCTGCCAAGTGTGAACACACCCTAAAATGTTACAAACAGTGTTGGGGTAACGCATTACAAGTAACGCGAGTTATGTAATCAGATTACTTTTTTTCAACTTGTAAAGTAATGCATTATTTTGTTGTAAATTTAAAAGTATGTTACTTTTTCCAAACAAGTAATGAAAGTTACTTTGTTTTCCCATTTATGGGCCGACAGCTCTCCTGTCCACATGTTGAGAGAAATCTTGAGTAAAGGCCAATTTATACTTCTGCGTCGAGTGTACGCCGTAGTGTACGCCGTAGGCTACGCGCGTAGCCGACGCCGTCGTGAGCATTTATACTTCTGCGCTGTTGTCTGCGTCAATGTGCAGTTACACATGCAGACGCTAGGAGGCAGTGTCCTCGGGCATGTTGGTGTAATCAAGAGAACAGCCGAAGAAGAAGCAGCTTTGTGTGGAGAATCTGTACATTCATGTCGGAGTATCAGCAGCAGTGAGAGAGCGGCTTTTCATGCAGCTTGAGTTGTTGTATCTAAAGCAAATTAAGCATATCTAGTTGATTAGTAAAGTTAAATAAGGCGATCTGGCGCTGGAATGTGTTTGTGAAATCATGCGGAGCTCGTGGCCGCTGTTTTCAGCAGCGGTAGCTCGAGCAATCGATTGCTGTTGCGGAGACTTCATTCACGAAATATACCCTAATGTGTCCCTGTTCTTGATATACAATTACTGATTAACATCTTTGGTTTTAATGAGAAAATAAATAAACTATACTCAGCGGATCTATGTATTTATTTACTACCATAAAGAATCGCTGGACTGCAAAATATTGTGTTATAGCAGACGTAAGGAACTATCATCCAATTTCCTGACACACACACACACACACACACACACACTCCTATCGCAGATTTTTTATTTATTTATTGACCTGAGGGAAGGGTTCTGGCAGACCAATCACAGCGCTTGCGGTCCGCGTAGAATTGACGCGTTGTTACATTTTTGGAGAGGTGCGCGTCAGGGTACGGCGTAGGGTACGGCGTATCCAACGCGTCTATGCGTAGGGTACGCCGTACCCTCTGCGTGCACTCGACGCAGAAGTATAAATTGGCCTTAAGTGCAGAGGTAAACAGCTGTGAAAACATGATGGTTATTGTAGCGCTAGACTAAATGTGAGGATTCATTTACTCATCTCACTTGCACAAAAACACATTCAGTATTCCTCAAAATGAAAACAAGCAAGCCCAGCCCAGATGAGAAAAAGTTCTTAAAAAAATTTAATGCAATGCATTACTTTTCATAAAAAGTTACTAATTTAGTAATTATTTTAGGGAGTGATGCAATATTGTAATGCATTACTTTTAATAGTAACTATAGTGTAGTACTATATAAGTAGCAGTGTTGGAAGTAACGCGCACACTGCTATTTATATAGTACTACACTTTAGTTACTATTAAAAGTAATGCATTAAAATATTGCATCACTCCCTAAAATTATTACTGTAATTCCACTACTTTTAGTGGTAACGCGCAAGTAACTAAATATTTTTTTTAATCAAGATACGCAATTACAATTACTGAAATTTAAATGAGTTTGTTACTTGCGTTACTCTCTTTTGTCAAAAATGAACGCTTGCAGACAAGAAGCTCAGATCTAGGCCCTAGCCTGGCCCGTATTTTTATTTTATTTATTTTTTATCCTCCCTATTACACATTGTTGCAGCCATTAACATAGTGCATTTTTGTTTTTAATGTCAAAGTAGTTATATTTCGTTTAGTATTTTTATTAAGTTAACTTAGAAAAATGTTTGGAGCATTTTTTATTTTGTTAAATTTAAAAAAAATGTTTTAAAGTGATGACCAAGTGGCCAGCGGCTGACAGCGAGTTAACCCAACACTTTAGCCTCTCAAATCAACACTGGTCTTGTCTTGCCTATAATAAAATAAATAGATATCAAACACTCACAATGTTATCACCACCACAGTCAAAAGGCATTTTTTATAAGTTTGAGGTTAGGCGTAGGCGCTCGCAAATGAAACGGGCTACACAATCTAAAAAAATAAAAATAAAAACATGCAGGTTGTTTTACTATACACCTCTCCACAAAATTAATATAAATCCGATCTTCAATTCCCGCGCAATATGCACATTTAACAGAGTTCATGTCAATGAAAGCAAAAGATATGAGCTGCATTTTATGTATCAGTTAAAAGATCAAAGACCGCAATATGAGAGAGAGCGAACTAAGCACTGCTAAGATCATTTAGTCTCATTAGTTTTAATGAAGATGATTGTGTTTTTGAGCATCAATCAGTTTGCGTGTTGGCTTGCTTTACTCATTTGCGGCGACTCGTGTTACACCTCCTGAATTGGTTTGTTTGAGTAATCGGATTTAATCTCGGAAGGCATTTACTGGTCTGGTCTTTTCACAATCGGATAGATATCTGGTCAGAGAAAACAAATGAAGTGACCAGGTGTAAAAAGGCCATAACTCTCCCAGGCTAAGGAATGCTCGCTGCTGCTGGTGGACACTAAACACTGTACTACTGCTTGATTTTAAGGCCTTTTGCCCTGTTGATTACAATAAATAGGTGTAAAAATTGTGTTTATTGTGTTTGACTGGTCAGTCCTGTTCATATATACATTTAAAAAGCAGACATAAAAGTAACTTTCCATAGTACTAATTACTTTTGATATACATTAATTGGTAAAGTAATTAAATTACTTTGAAAAGAAGTAACTAGTAACTTCAGTAACTTACCCAACACTGATAACATTACATTTACATTTACATTTATGCATTTGGCAGACGCTTTTATCCAAAGCGACTTACATTGCATTCAAGTTACACATTTTACATTTTGTCAATTCTTGCTTTCCCTGGGAATCGAACCCATGACCTTGGCGTTGCTAGCGCCATGCTCTACTGTTTGAGCTATAGGAAAGCTCAAATAGCAACACTGGTTACAAAATATTTATATTTCAAATAAATGCTGTTCTTTTGAACTTACTATTCATTAAAGGAACATGCCGACTTTTTGGGACTTTATCTTATTCACCGTATCCCCGAGAGTTTGATAAGTCCATACATACCATTCTCATCTCTGTGCGTGCCATAACTCTCTGACACACCCACCGCTAGCCTAGCTTAGCACAAAGACTGGAGGTAAATGGCTCCAGCTAGCCTAGCTTAGCACAAAGACTGGAGGTAAATGGCTCCAGCTAGCCTAGCTTAGCACAAATACTGGAGGTAAATGGCTCCAGCTAGCCTACTGCTCAATAAGTGACAAAATAACGCCAACGTTTTCCTAATTACATGTAGTAATGTGTATAGTTACCTCGTGTACTAAGACTGACGGAAAATGAAAAGTTGCGATTTTCTAGACCGATATGTCTAGGAACTATTCTCTCATTCCTGTGTAATGATCAAGGAACTTTGAGCCGTACCATGAGTGCAGCCGCAATGATATTACACAGCGCCTGAAAATAGTCCCCAGCGCTCTCTGTGCAAGCAGATTGTCACGTTGGTTATGTTGACAGAAGTTAGCCTATTTTCAGGCGCTCTGTAATATCATTGCGCCGCTGCACTCATGGGACGGCTCAAAGTTCCTTGATTATTACGTATTAACATGTAAATAGGAAAATGTTGGTGTTATTTTGTCACTTATTGAGCAGTAGGCTAGCTGGAGCCATTTACCTCCAGTCTTTGTGCTAAGCTAGGCTAGCAGTGGGTGCGTCAGACAGAGTTATGGCACGCACGGAGATGAGAATGGTATGTATGGACTTATCTAACTCTGGGGGATATGGGGAATAAGATAAAGTCTGCGTGTTCCTTTAAAGAATCCTGAAAGAAATGCATCATGGTTTCCACAAACATATTAAGCAACACAACTGTTTTCAACATTGATAATAATAGTCTTGAGCAGCAAATCATCATATCAGAATGATTTCTGAAGGATCATGTGACACTGAAGACTGGAGTAATGATGCTGAAAATACAGCTTTGCCACTACAGCAATAAATTACATTCAAAATATATTAAAATAGAAAAGCTATTTTAAATTGTAAAAATTGCCTATTTTGTATTGTAATCTTAATTTTGTGCACACTTATTATAACTTCAAGTTAATTATTCAGACTGGAAAAGAAAGATCAAGTCAAGAACATGCATTGTGGGATATAATATTCCCAACAGTGAGCTTTGTTGAATACAGCACATATTAACACATTTGCACAGTATACTACAGAAAGAAGCAATTTGTTAGAATGTTAGTATTACAAAACAGCCTCCTTATCTTACCTTGCACTCCTTTCATAAATATATCGACAGCCATCCTGTATCTTTGCACTGCTGCACTGTAATCACCCTCTTTCTCTCGCTCCTGGGCGGCAGTCAGCTCTTCGTCGGCCTGGTGCACGTAGCTCACATCTCCTCCAGACTCAGTCCCATTTGGACCAGTTAGAGGGACAGACAGGAGTTGAGCGTGGCTGGGTGATCCGTATGGTTGATCTGAGGCATTGGATAAGGTGATGAGAGTGAGGTTTGCATTTAAAAAAAAAAACACACTGTGCAGACTTCCCTACCTTCTTTGACACATGGGTCAAAAATAGCAAGATCTGTATCTGAAAGCGGAGGCGGAGCCTTGTCTGAATGTTCCTCCAATCCAGAATCAAACAGTGAATCAAACTCCTCTAATTGGTCGACTGGAGAACCTGGCATTTCAAGCGAGGCATCTGGAAGATGAAGAGCAGGAATTAGCCATCGAATAGAAATAGAAACAGGATAAAAGATGTGGATAACAAACTAACGTGTTGTAGCGTCTGTGGCAGCAGTGCATCGGTCTGTGCCGTTATTCTGATGCGTTGTGATGTCACTGTCGCTCTCTTTTTCTGTCAGTCCCTGTATTTCCGTTTCTGCTTGTGTGAAACTGTTTTCCGTGTCGACAGAAAAGGCCTCAACTGCTATCTCTGGCTGGGCTAGATCTGTCAGTCTTTGGTTGGACTCCAGCTCCTGGGCTGGGATAGGAGCATCCCTCCCCGTCTCCTCTTCAGCCAGCAGCTCAGCGTTCCTCTCAGGCAGGGGAATAAGAGGAGGCGGAAGAGACGTGGAAATAGCAGCTGTCTCCAGTGGTTTCCTCACTTCTCCTCCCTGACAGAGGAAAAATGACCAAGCGGATTACCAAAATATAAAAACATTCACAAAAATACAGCACACAGGTCACATATGGACAACTTTTATGATACTTTTAGGGTGATTTTTCGTTATTTTTGGACTGTGACCATGTCAGTGCCACTGATCTCTATAAAGCCTGGATTGTTCATTGCGTTATAAACTGCTGTCAGACGGTGAAGCCACCGCAAGCGTTCTTATGATGGCCTACCGACAGAGTGCATCATTGATTTACAGCCAAAACACTGACCTAAAATCACCCGATTTGCAGCATTTTGGTTGCACATGAATAGTTTTTAAGATACATGCGTGTACATTAATTGATACTTCAAATGCTATCTGTAATATTTATGGTCTTTTCAGGTGAGATAAGCGATTTTTAGAAATCGCTATGATTGGTCGCTGCCAACACAGGTAACTGACACAATACAGATTTATTTATGTATGAAAGTGAAGTGAAGTGACGTGAAGTGTGGCCAAGTATGGTGACCCATACTTGGAATTTGTGCTCTGCATTTAACCCATCCAAGTGAACACACACAGTAGTGAACACACACCCGGAGCAGTGGGCAGCCATATTGCTGCGGCGCCCGGGGAGCAGTTGGGGGTTCGGTGCCTTGCTCAAGGGTCTCACCTCAGTCGTGGTATTGAGGGTGGAGGAGAGAGCTGGTTATTCACTCCCCCCACTGATAATTCCTGCCGGACCTGAGACTCGAACCCGATATCTGGGATTATTAGCAGAACGTGATTCGAATATACATTAAATATTACAATATACACTAAATTGTAGTGTTGTAGTACTCGAGACCAGATTTGGTCTTGACACCATTTTTTGAAGGTCTTAGTTTTGAAGGTCTTTACTTTTACGATATGCGACTATACGAATTTTAATAAGCAGAGGAAATTCCCGACTTTAAACCAATAACTATTTAAATGTTTAGGATGTGCACTGTAAGAATATACAGGGAGTACAGACTTCAGGTAATGTTTTCAAGATGATTTCCAATTAATTCAATTGAATGTAAGGGAATACTAGGGAACAGGGTTGTGGACTCGAGTGGACTTGACTTGGACTTGAGTCCCAAATTGGATGACTTGCGACTCGACTTAGACTTTGACAACAATGACTCGCGACTTGACTCAGACTTGAGCCCTCTGACTTGGAAAGACTTGACCTACCTTCTAAATGGTCAGAGAATTGTAATCATCACTGTAGGATTGTCTCTGCACAGCAGTGCATAATTACACCGCTAAGATTAGCGCTGCTTTTGCACTTTTGGCACTGAGCCTGAGAGGCACTCATTCAGCGAGCGTTTGTCAGTGCAGATGGGAGGGCTTTGGGGGCTCGAGCCCCTGCCCTTTTTGAAAATTAATCAAAGTGCACCTCTCAACAATCATCAATTATATTGTGGCCAATAAAACAGACTTTGAATTATAATATAACAACATGTACAAAATAGTAGTAAAGCTCTCAAAAGTCAGAAAATTCCAGTTTCCATCTTTTACGTGTCTGTCAGTCTGAAATATCGTTGCCATGACGTGTTGCTATGGTGCGTGTCTTGCTTGACTGCTCATTCTGACACTGCCTCCTCTATATTTATTTCTTTTTATTGTAATTATTATTACAACAGTGGTCGGGAACCTCTCTAGTGAACGCCTGTGGCTGGTGGCAGGAAAAAACAAGCCAGACAATCACGATTTTTAAACCTTTTTCATCATTAGTTAAAGCTATTATTCGAAGTGTAGGCTGCCAAGAAGGAGGCAAGAGAGGCAGTGTCTCCTCAAAAAAATGGATGAGACAATATATATTACAAAAATAAAACCACGCAAATATTAAAAAAATGTTACATTACAAAGTGTAAAAATTACTCGTTTTTATAAAACAACACTGTCCAACAGCGACACCCGCAGGTAAAGTTACAGAGGGTTGCCTGAGCACATTGACTTTTAACAGACCTGACCTAGGCGCTATGATTGGATATGATTGGTTTACGCGTTAAATCCCACCTCTTATTTTCATACACGTTCTCGAATCGGCCTGATTGATAGACTAATTAAAAAGGAAACAACTTGTGTTTATTTAACCAGGAAAATGAAGTGTAGTGACATATTTACATTTGATATGTAAAAAAAAAAAAATGTAAATGCCTCTTCATTTTAAAGGGGTGGTAAAACACATTCTTTCGAAGGCTTGATTGTGTTTGTGGGCTGCACTGTAACATGTGTTCATGCTTCGTTTTTAAAAAATTGCATTATTTTTCATATATTTTACCTTTATTCTACACTGCTCTGTCCCTCCTTGTAAAAACGGTCTGATGGTTTCCGGGTTGTATGAAGCCAGTCCCTCAAAAATACGCAATGGGCTCAGATTGGTTAGCTGGCCCAGTGTGTTGTGATTGGCTAACCGCCTAGTGCACGTTTGTCGGAAACGTCACGCCCCTTACCTTTACCGGTAGACTGTGCTTTGGGTAGTACAATGGCGTCAATAAAACCATACCATTTTGAGTCCGAACCAGACTCAGACAATTTTAGTGAAGATGCTCGAGCAGAACCTGTTCAGTCTTCAAGAGTAAAGACTGCGGATCTATAGTGATCGCTACTGAATGGCACCGTTACTTTTATATTTTTAGAACGATTTGCCAAATATCTGTCGCAAGAACGAACACTAAACATTGGCTTTACTAGTAGCCAAATCAAACACAGAACCATGTTTAGCATGCCTGTAGATAAACGATACATAAAAGCTCTAATCAAAGAATAATTTACACTAATGCCAAGTTCGCTGTTGAGATTTTAAAAAGTTTGTAACATTAGGTGTTTGTCGGATAACGTTAAGTATGAATGAGCATTTAACAAACTGGTTTGCAGAGCCAAACGGCGTTGTCATGTTTACTTCCTTGCTACAACGTACAATTAACAACACAAACTATTACAGGAAAACACATCGACGAAAAATAAATCACACTTACAGGTTGTGGCCCGTAAACAGCTTCTGTTTTTAAATTCATCTTTCAGGACAAGCCGTTGTAAGAATCCTGCATTGGACTCGCGAAGATTGTGGAAGCTTTCCTCCATGAAATGTGCAGCGGGAGCCGCGCGTGCCCGTCTCACACTGGCAGTGTTTGTCTCGCGCAGCTGAACCGCGGCTCATGTATTACAAATACAGACGAATATTGTCCATTATGTCACATTTTCCGATCTTCTCCTCCGACCCCTGTCTGTCTCGTGCTTTGATTTATGATGGGCAGCATATATCTGCTGCAAATGCGACCTGTTCCCCTCTGTCTCATACACACATGCATATGACATGTTGTATGTTAAACGTACTGCAACGCACCCCCGTCCCTAGGAAGGCTGAACAAAGTGGACCTGCAATCCGGATGAAAATAACAGCGTTTCGTCGGCATTGGCAACAACACTCCAGCCTACTAACTAGCCTACCACAACAACGCTTCCCTGCTGCGATACAAAATGGCCTCGCCCCCCCTTATTTAATATTCTCTGAGGAGGGGTTTATGTAAATATTGGGGCTGGTGATGTCAGAGACCCTGGAGGAATGTATAGTAGTCCCTAGCGGCCGTTTGCTGTAGTCCTTAGAAATTGATTTCTTTAAAAGCAAATATCTCCCTTTGCTTTAAACTTTGAACGTTGTAACTTTGCAGATGTTGTTTATGCTCAAACAGCAACATTACACACTAGCTAAAGTTAGAAAAGTCAAATCGTGGTTTACCACCCCTTTAAAACTCCACCGCACACCACTGAATATAGGCTACTATTATTTGTTATATTGGAAGTCATAGATATATTCGTCTTTACATTTGAGCCGCTGAGGAACTCTCTGCACGTCCCTGATCAGTGTTTTCTAATCACTTTTTGTTTTTCTTCAGGCATTTTAATACACAGGTACTAGCAAATGTTGCATGTTTCCTCTCTCAGTAAAAAGTAAAGTAGCAGTTTATGTATGTATCTGTGTTACATGTTTTTTTCTTAATCTGTTATGATGTTCCAAATAATGGTTCAATAGCTTAGATACATTACTCACGCACACATACAAAGTGAATAGCAGTGGTTATTTCTATGAAATTATTTTGTCTGTTACTCTGTTACCAATAATAATAAATAAAAATTCTCACTGCTTTTTCTTATTTTGTCACACGTAAGCACAATCCCTAAATTGAACTGAGATAGATGGGTGCCCTAGTGAAAATTGTTTATACCTCATCTCACATGAAATTGAACTGCTATGTCATAAACATAATTTAAAAGCCTTTCTGATTTAATGAGTTTACATTTAATTTCATATAGTAATTAATACTGCAACACTAATTTCTGATAAAATCATTAATGACTTGTTTAAGACTTGTAGCTTAAAGTTGAGGACTTGCAACTTGACTCGGGACTTGACTCGAGAATTGAATGTAAAGACTCGAGACTTACTTGTGACTTGCCAAACAATGACTTGGTCCCACCTCTGCTAGGGAATACTAATATGGCAGCGCAGTGGCTTCACTATTTATGACGTCATGAGCAATCCAGTCCTTCATATAGATCAGTGGTCAGTGCCCATTAAGAACTTATTTATAATAACAATATTTATTTCATGTTCCACCTAAACAACACCTAATGATGAGTAACATTACCATTCAAAAAAATTAAAGAAGTCGCTTAGGCTACGCTCACACTGTCAGTCCAAATCCGATTATATGTGAATCCCACTGGAATCTGATAGAAATGATTGACTGTCCACACTGTGTACCGCAATTGTACAGATCCAATTTGTGTCCCGTGGCTCTCGTTCATTTTTACGGAATATCTGCATTGTCTTCTATGGCAATGACATTGTGTCGGTAGGCATACGCCATAATATATTATATATATATACATACATACATACATACATACATACATGTCTAATATACACTGATCAGGCATAGGATTAAGGTAAGCATTTGAGCGAGTTTGACAAGGGCCAAATTGTGATGGCTAGACGACTGGGTCAGAGCATCTCCAAAACTGCAGCTCTTGTGGGGTGTTCCCGGTCTGCAGTGGTCAGTCTCTGTCAAAAGTGCTCCAATGAAGGAACAGTGGTGAACCGGCGACACGGTCATGGGCGGCCAAGGCTCATTGATGCATGTGAGGAGCGAAGGCTGACCCGTGTGGTCCGATCAAACAGACGAGCTACTGGAGCTCAGATTGCTCAAGAAGGTAATGCTGGTTCTGATAGAAAGGTGTCAGAATACACAGTGCAGTTTGTTATGTATGGAGCTGCATAGCCGCAGACCAGTCAGGGTGCCCATGCTGACCCCTGTCCACCGCTGAAAGCGCCAACAGTGGCATGTGAGCATCAGAACTGGACCACGGCGCAATGGAAGAAGGTGGCCTGGTCTGATGAATCGCGTTCTCTTTTACATCACGAGGATGGCCGGGTGTGTGTGTGTCGCTTACCTGGGGAACACATGGCACCAGGATGCACTATGGGAAGAAGGCAAGCCGGTGGAGGCAGTGATGCTTTGGGCAATGTTCTGCTGGGAAACCTTGGGTCCTGCCATCCATGTGGATGTTACTTTGACACGTACCACCTACCTAAGCATCGTTGCAGACCATGTACACCCTTTCATGGAAACGGTATTCCCTGGTGGCTGTGGCTCTTTCAGCAGATAATGCGCCGCCACAAAGCAAAAATGCTTCAGGAATGGTTTGAGGAACGAGTTTGAGGTGTTGACTTGGCCTCCAAATTCCCCAGATCTCAATCCAGTCGAGCATCTGTGGGATGTGCTGAACAAATAAGTCCGATCCATGGAGGTCACACCTCGCAACTTACAGGACTTAAAGGATCTGCTGCTAACATCTTGGTGCCAGATACCACAGCACACCTTCAGGGCTCTAGTGGAGTCCATGCCTCGACGGGTCAGGGCTGTTTTGGCAGCAAAAGGGGACCAACACAATATTATTGTTATGTCTGATCGTCGGTGTATACATGTCTTACCCTGAAGAAATCTTTGAGTTGAGGGCTGTTGTACAGAGCAGGAATGTTTGTAGTGAAGAGCAGCATGACCTCAGTTGCTTTCCTCCTCTCTTCAATCACAGCATCATCAAAACGCCCTGATACAGAGAAAGCGGTGGGGCAGTACAAAGAAGCTGACTTACAGCATCAAGTCATAACAATGAAATAAAGTGACAAAAATTAAGTGAAAAAAAAACATGTTTGCATCACGTCTGAGCAATGCCATTGGCCTTACCAAACACCTGCGCTCGTGGAAAAGGAGGGAACTCTTCTAGCCGTCTGAACAGGTTCCTATGAGTGTACGCCAGCTCTCCGTGCAATTTCTTCAGCTCCGAGTACCTCTTCCACACCACAACCTGCCAATCAAACCAACAATGAGTCCAATGCAGCTCCAAACATGTGCGTATGCAAACAGACAGGGCCAGGGATGATGATCATACCTCTTTCACATTCTCCGGCTGTGTCTTTGATACAAACTGTGGGAAAAGAGACAGATAACTTAAACCACATGACACCAACGGGAGAGGATTTGAAAGGGCTGATTATTTGAAGCATAAATAAGGAAGGGGATGAGATTAGTGTATGAGACACTTCAGTCACGTGATCTCTCTCCAGATTCTTTAAATCACGAGTTTCACAGCAAACCAGATAAACAGACAGAGGCTGGTAGTTACTAACCCTCTATGTGTATGTCTTTTGTATTTATGAAGCAGTTTATCATAAATATCAGTCCATTCAAAACACAAAAACTCAGATATCTGAGGTCAAAACTATGTCATATCTATTATTCCTCTCTGTGATACTGAGATGTAAATATGAACATGTAGTATATTATAGTGCTACTTACTCACCCTTGCCGTTACTTTATATTCCGTGTGTCCTTTCTCGTGTGTGCGTGGATCTGTCACAGTGAAGAAGCGGTAATATTCTTCTGTTCTAGACTTTCGAGACATCACTGTCAGAAAAAAAATGTTTAAATTTGAAATAGCATAAATATGAGGGCAGAATCAAGCGGTCGTGACTGGTACTGCGTTGGACTGTTGACAGTTTGGAAGTTATTTCCTGCTTTGCAACAGGCGCATGCGCAAACTGATGGCGTCGCTGCTTTTCAATCCCTTCAAAATAAAAGTCATGTTAGGGCAAGTGAAGATTTTTGTCTGTGGTGTTTTCAACGACTGTGCTGATAATGAATGAATTAGTCTGAGGCTGAGAACACCTCCATGTATATTTGTATGAATGTAAAATCTACAGTCACTGAAGACAAATCGGCCCTCTTTTCAAAACCTTTTTGCTTTTGGAAAGAATAACCTAATTCTGTGACTATGAAAGAGCAATGTATTCATAGTCTATTCAAACTGTATCAAACTATTGTGAACCTGCCATGTAGTAAAATTATTGACAGATCTGATTATCAAAAATAATCATTTCATATACAGTAGAGTCTGTGGACAGTGGAGTATTTTGTTATGTTACAGCCGTATGCTAAAATACATTTTAAATTAATATTATTTTTTATCTATCTATCCATCCATCCATCCATCCGTCCGCCTCCCTATCTATCTATCTATCTATCTATCTATCTATCTATCTATCTATCTATCTATCTATCTATCTATCTATCTATCTATCTATCTATCTATCTATCTATCTATCTATCTATCTATCTATCTATCTATCTATCTATCTATCTATCTATCTATCTATCTATCTATCTATCTATCTATCTATCTATCCATCCATCCATCCATCCATCCATCCATCCGTCCGCCTCCCTATCTATCTATCTATCTATCTATCTATCTATCTATCTATCTATCTATCTATCTATCTATCTATCTATCTATCTATCTATCTATCTATCTATCTATCTATCTATCTATCTATCTATCTATCTATCTATCTATCTATCTATCTATCTATCTATCTATCTATCTGTCTGTTTATCCATCTCTATTTATCTATCCGTCCATCCATCCATCCATCCATCCATCCTTCTATCTATCTATCTATCTATCTATCTATCTATCTATCTATCTATCTATCTATCTATCTATCTATCTATCTATCTATCTATCTATCTATCTATCTATCTATCTATCTATCTATCTATCTGTCTGTTTATCCATCTCTATTTATCTATCCGTCCATCCATCCATCCATCCATCCATCCTTCTATCTATCTATCTATCTATCTATCTATCTATCTATCTATCTATCTATCTATCTATCTATCTATCTATCTATCTATCTATCTATCTATCTATCTATCTATCTATCTATCTATCTATCTATCTATCTATCTAATATATCTATCTATCTATCTATCTATCTATCTATCTATCTATCTATCTATCTATCTATCTATCTATCTATCTATCTATCTATCTATCTATCTATCTATCTATCTATCTATCTATATGTGTATCTATATGTCTGTCTGTCTGTCTGTCTATCCATCTATCCATCTATTTATCTATCCGTCCATCTATCTATCTATCTATCTATCTATCTATCTATCTATCTATCTATCTATCTATCTATCTATCTATCTATCTATCTATCTATCTATCTATCTATCTATCTATCTATCCATCTATCCATCCATCCATCCATCCATCCATCCATCCATCCATCCATCCATCCATCCATCCATCCATCCATCCATCCATCCATCCATCTATCTATCTATCTATCTATCTATCTATCTATCTATCTATCTATCTATCTATCTATCTATCTATCTATCTATCTAAATTGCAGGTACATTTTGGTGTTCATTTTTTTCCTGCTTTTTTTCAATTGGTTATATTTTTATTATTTTAATAATGTGTTACTCATTGTCATGGATCACAAGATGTTACAGGTCATAAAGATATTATATTTTCTGTAAAAATAACATTTAAAAAAAGTGTCTTATATAGCTGAACATCATGATTTCTTGTTGTCCAAATTAGTCAGTGTATTTTTCCATTTTTCCAAAATATTTTATTTTACTTGTCTTTTGGTAATATTTAATTTATTTTATTTATAAAAGCCCTAAATAATCATTTACCTAATGCTACAACATTAAATTGTTTAAAAATAACTTTTATCTGATAAAAATGTGTGCATAAATCTAGCATCAAAACTTTGCCTTTAAATTTGTGTAATTATCTCCCACAACTATGTAAGATACAGGAAATTATGTCACTTTCCCAAAATTGTTACCACAATATGAAAAGTAAAACAGAACTCATCGCTGATCACAGTGGGTTGTTTAAAAGTCTTTTAATTATGATTTCATTAGTGCCTTGTGCTCTTGTGTTTTTGCTAAAAAGTTTAAAATGGTCAACTCTGTTAGCGTCAAACTCTGTTACCAAAGTAGAGTAACAATGTGGACAGTATGTAACAGAATTGACAAACAATACTGTGAAGACATATGCTTTTTGTTGAAAGCAAAAAAAGGAAGTAACTTGTGTTTGGAAAGCAGTGAATTATTAAAATTGAATATGTTTTCAATAAGATTCTGGACAGAATCAAGTTCCAGTTCCGTTTATTTATAAAGCGCTTATAAAACAGCCACACGACTGACCAAAGTGCTGTACACAGGATCAGATAAAAAAAAAAGAATAAAATGAAAAACAGCTAAAACACAATAAAAGTGAGTCAGACCCCGGTTTAAACAAACTAAATGAATATAAAGAAGAAAGCAAGGTAGAGACATTTAAACATAAAACACAAAAAGAACTGTAAAGAAAAAATCATTATAGGCTATGGAAAACAGGTGCGTTTTGAGAAGAGACTTAAGGGCAAACCTAATTTCTAGCTGTAAATTATTCCACAACCGGGGCCCAGCCACAGAAAACGCTCTGGTTGCTGGATCTCAAACTTCTGGAAGGAGTATGGGGTTGCAGCAATTCAGATAAATAAATGGGGCTAAATCATGTGAAGATTTATAAACAAATAGCAGGATTTTAAAATCGATTCTGAATTTAATAGGCAGCCAGTGAAGGATCTTCAAAATTGGAGTGATGTGGGCGCTTTTACTAGCCTGGCTCCGCCCTCCTACGTACTTCCGCTCAATTTACTGCTGTATATGCTTAGGTTTTCTCAAGGGGGTAATCCAGCCCCCGGGAGGCGTACCTTCCATAGGCGCGGCCATCGCTAACCAAGCCATCACCTGCTGTTAGCATCCCATTGACTCCCATTCATTTGGGCCTCACTTTGACAGTGAATATCTTTACATCTGAGGCGTTTAAAGACTCCATTGTTTATTTCTAAACAAACACGACAATGTATAAAAGGCTCCATTACCTTGTATCTTACACTATCGCCCCGTTGAAGCTGTTTTTGTAAAATATAGGCTAACGATTGCGTCATAACCACGAGACTGTGTCGCGCTGTTGAGCAAATTACCGTATAGACCCGAGGAGAAGCTCGTAGGCAATCTTTTACTGTCTATGAGGCAATCGGGGGGATGTGGAGGCATAAACGCAGATAGAGATGTTGCAGATCCTGCTTCATTCATCAAAAGTTGCTCCTGCTCACCCTCTCTGTCTCTCTGTCGGTGATTCAGATTTCACTTTGCACAACTACTAGAAGACTTGCCACTGTCAGACAGGTTGCTCACGTCACATCTACGTCGTCAAGCTCAGTCCGAGGCTGCGCAGTACATCAGCCATCAGGAAGTGAGTGCTTCTATCTGACTTCAGTTTTCTCCGTTGAAGTCTATGGGGTCGCTCTGTCCATTTCTTTTACTGTCTATGGGTTTTCTCCAGAACAATTTTTTACCAGTCCAATCAGCGAACAGAGGGAGTGGCTGAGAGCGATGACGTTGATGTCCTGCGCTTGAGTTGTAGTTTAGTAATGGCGGCGGTGAAAGATGTGAGTGTGTGGCACTGGCACCGCTGACGAATGTCCAGAAGTTAAAGCCGGAGTGTGGCGAGGTGGACGAGCGAGCGAGATCGGTGTGCGTGATTGAGAATGAGACACACCGGTCTCGAGTCCTCTCATGAGGGAGCACAGAGGCATATATATCACTGACAGTGAAGGACGAGAGAGGACCAGGCCTGGATTTTAAGTTGTGTTTTGTTTACGTTTTGTTATGTATGTGCGCTGCAGTCGTCCGTGAGGGGCTGCCGCTTTTACCTTCATTTTGTGTTTATTATTTGATTAAAAGTTGCTAAATGTTCGCCGGTTCTCGCCTCCTTCTTCCCTGAACAAACAAACTCTGTTACACGGAGCAAGAACAATCACTGCTGAGTTTTGTTGGTGAAGCCGTCCGTCTCCCACCACCCGCGAAAAAAACCCAGGCTGAATTACCGACTGCTTTTGAGAAACAGGTCGTGTGGTAATGTAATTGCTGTCTGAATCCACATCTCTGAGTTTTCGAGAATATATCACTTCAAAATTCACTGTTTATATCCTTGTTAGACCCCTGCAGAGCACCGTACTGTTGCGTGCGCTATAATTTGGATGCATTTCTAGACTTGTATTTATTTAAATGCTGCCAAGTGTTTACAAGAGCAATATATTTCATCACCGCTCAAAAAATAAAAGAAGAAAAGCACGTAAACATTAGAATTGGGCTGTTATTTATGGCAGCATTTATTCTTATCATACCAAGCATATGACATTTTATTTACAGCATATAAAATCATGTTATGATTGCACGAGATATGCACCACGAGAGCAGCGCGTTCCGATCACAAAACTCTCCTCTCCACCATGAATAAATCACAATCCGAATGCACGAGGTTGTATCACTGACACTGAGGTGGTGTGCACAGTTAATGTGAGAGAATCAAAGGCGAACGGCGCGTGACATACGTCACGACCAAACGTTAGCGATTGGTTAGGCAGATCCAGAGTGACTCTGGGCAGATCCAATAGTTTAAACTTCAACAAGGAAGTTAACGCTTGTCAATGGAGAGTGGCCAGACTCTCTGTACAAATGAAATGTACGAGAGTCTGGTAAGACAAGGCTACGCTTTTACGACTATTATGAAGGAATCTAGCGGCAGCGTTCTGGACTAGTTGAATATGGGCAATTTGGGACTTAGAAATCCCTTTCCAGAACTTTTTCATTCAACGTTCCCAGCTGGTGGAACGATCTTCCCAACACCATCCGAAACGCAGAATCATTGACATCATTCAAAAGTCAACTAAAAACTCAGCTCTTCCGTGAGCACTTAACCTCAGATAAAAAAAACCCTTTCCTTTCTCTTCCTTCTTCCCTCCCTACTCTAGCCTGTGCTACACTGAGCAATGTACACAGTCTCAGGATTTCAGGCTCTTATTCCGCTTCTCGACTCTTCATGACCAATCGCTTCATGTACCGCCAAGTTGTAAGTCGCTTTGGATAAAAGCGTCTGCTAAATGCATAAATGTAAATGTAAATGTAGAAATACCGCAGTAGAGTATTCCTAACAGAGCACGCGACACAGCTTCTTGTCCAGGCCCTGGTTATTTCTAGACTTGACTACTGCAATGCGCTTCTGGTTGGACTCCCCTCTTGTGCGATCCAAACACTTCGAATGATCCAGAATGCAGCAGCACGTCTTGTCTTCAACGAGCCCAAAAGGACCCACGTCACACCTCTCTTCATCTCCCTGCACTGGCTACCACTCGCTGCTCGCATCAAGTTTAAGGCGCTGACGCTTGCATACAGAGCCACCACACGCTCAGCTCCTGCTTACTTTGACTCCATTCTACAAATCCACACCCCCACCAGAAGCCTTCGCTCAGCTAAGGAACGACGGCTTGTGGTACCATCAGGGGAAAAAAATCCCTTTCCAGAACATTTTCATTCAACGTTCCCAGCTGGTGGAACGATCTTCCCAACGCCATCCAAAATGCAGAATCATTGACATCATTCAAAAGTCAACTTAAAACTCAGCTCTTCCGTGAGCACTTAATCTCATAAAAAATAATAATAATAATAAAAATCTCTCCTCTTCCTCTTTCTTCTTCCCTCCCTACTCTAGCCTGTGCTACACTGAGCAATGTACACAGTCTCAGGATTTCAGGCTCTTATTGCGCTTCTCGACTCTTCATGACCAATCGCTTCATGTTCCCCCAAGTTGTAAGTCGCTTTGGATAAAAGCGTCTGCTAAATGCATAAATGTAAATGTAAATGTAGAGTGAATTGCAGTAGTCTAGACGTGAGGTAATGAAAGCATGAACCGCCATCTCTAGGGTTTTGGGATTTAGGAAAGGTTTGATTTTAGACAGCAGGCGGAGATGGTGAAAACTAGATCCGATAACAGACGAGATGTGTTTGTCGAATTTTAAAGACTCATCTAGCAGGTATACCCAGATCAGGGTTGGTGGCCTGAGAATTTTCGGTAGGCCCAAAAATGATGACTTCAGTTTTGTCCTCATTTACACATAACATTTGCTCAAAATGTTATGTGTAAATGAGGACAAAAGAGCAAACAATTCTATCTAACTCTAAAGATAATGCTTACTTATTTCATGCATATTAAACCAAGGATGAGCTGGGCGTCATTTAGGTGCCCAGCGTGTTGCCCATAGCACTGACATGCTCACCTCTCCCTTGTAAATGTTAATGGCCACCCATTGAGACGGCCAAGTCTGAGTAGTTGCCCTTTGACACCTCGAAGTCCTGGTTCATGTGGGTTCAGACAGGGGTGAGATTTAGAGGTGCGTATCGGTCTAATATCAGCCACACATGTGTATCAGATTTGATCCGATAGACATGATCTGTATTGTAATGCAGTCACCTATATCACCAGAGATGGAGGACGGTGTGAAGTAATGACTAAGCAGACCAATTAACATTTGAGTCACTTCGCATCATTAATTCCTCTGTCTAATGAGGACCTCATAGTGAGAACAAGACACAGAAATGCACGGTTCTCCAAATCTCAAGTGACACCACACGCCTTACCGGAGCACGACCGTATTATCACCCTGCTGTAACTAGTTCTGTAGTTCATTAGTGCCTGGCCACTGAAGTTAATAACACTTTCACCTGTCAGACATGAGGATATTCATGTTCTAGATGGTCGATTTTTACATGATATGTGATTGCAAATAACATAGAATTGACACGGCTTCTGATGCAAAGGTAACACCTTGGTGTGACCTTATCAAACATCTTTCCTACTGAGTCTGAGAGTCCCTTCCCTCGCACAAATGTCTCCTCACCCTTTACCCCTGCTCCTGTACACCCACACGACCACCTTCATCATCCTCCGTGGTTATGTTTCGACCAATAAGTTGTCTGTAATCGAGCCCAGGACCCCACCTTTGGTGCCTATATAAGCTTGTCATCCTTAAAGCGCTCTAAAGGCAGTGTTTTCACACAGTGCTGTAAGATGTTTTCCCCGTTACAGGTGGTCGTGGTGACTCTATCGGTCTCTCTGCTGCTGTGCAGCGTCAGTCCAGCACCTAGAGGAGACGTGCTGCTCCAGATGTTACGATCTGAAGTGGAACCCAAGGAGAACGAGGTAGAACTCAAGCTTTTCTACAGTTTGTTTTGATAATGTCTGTGTGGATGTAGAGAAAATAATGGTAACACTTTACAATAAGGTTCCGAGAGGTAACCGTAGTTAATGCATTTACCTAACAAAAATAACAATGAGCAAGTGTTTATTAATATTACAGTGTTTATTATTAGTAATTGTATATATATATATATATATATATATATAGTGTTGTTTAATTTTATTGAACCCCTTGCAGAATCTGTGAAAATGTGAATTTTAACTAAATAAGAGAGCTCATACAAAATGCATGTTATTTTTTTTTTTACTTAGTGCTGTCCTGAATAAGATATTGCACATAAAAAATGTTTACATATAGTCCACAAGAGAAAAAAAAAAGTTGAATTTATTAAAATGACCCCGTTCAGAAGTTTATGAACCACTGATTCTCAATACTGTGTGTCGTTCCCTGGATGATCCTCGGCTGTGTTTGTGTTTTGTGATGGTTGTTCATGAGTCTCTTGTTTGTCCTGAGCAGTTAAACTGATCAAATCTTTTCACACTGAGGACGATTGAGGGACTCAAACACAATTATTTAAAAAGGTGCAAACATTCACTGAAGCTCCAGAAGGAAACACGATGCATTACGAGCCGGGGGTTAAAACTTTTGAACAGGATGAAGATGTCCAAATTGTTCTTATTTTGTTTAAATATATATATTTTTTCATTTAGTATTGCCCTTCGAAAGCAACAGAAGATATTTACGTTTCCTGGAAGACAAATTAAGTACAATTTACCCTAATCTTCAAATTCAATAAGTTTTCACCCCCGGCTCGCGTTATTTACATAGGTTATACAATTTTATTTCGTAAAATGTTGTTTGTTAAAAAAAATACAACTGCTTACTGTTTGTTAGCTCCGGTTCATGAAATAATTTAGATTTGAATAATGTATAAGTACATTTTTAAATGAATATTAAGAAAAATAAATGCTTTAAAAGTATTATTTCATTGTTAGTTCATGCTAACTAATTTAACCAATGTTAATAAATTGTCGCTGTCGGGCAGAAGCTATCTCCATACTTCAACGTTTAAAAAAAATAATAATCATAAATCATTACTATTGGTCACCCTTTACAAATTGTCTGTGGGTTTTGCAAATATAATCAATGAAAAGTTTGTAGCTTTCGAAACCTGTAACTCCAGTGGATCCTCAAACTGTCGTAAAACCTCTATCGTGAATGAGGTGCCACAAGCGTCTCTGCTTGTTTGCAATGCAACAGTAACCAACAGTGGTTCTTTGAATAAGTATGTTTGCTTTACTCAAGAAACACAATAAAGGCGAATGTTTTATGTATTTGAGGAGTGGAGAAGTCTAGCATTTGTCATTGAGTCATAGCCAAATATGTCTTAAATAGCCTTCTACTTTAATAACATAAGATTTTGGCTAAATGACAGGAAAAACCGAGCGCCCACATTGCCAAAACTGAGCTACAGTAAACTTTATAACCTGTAAGTTGTTGAAAAAGTAAAGCGATGCACTTAATGCCATTCTAAAAGTTAAAGTTAATGTTGGTAATTACGAGGTGAGAAGTCGTGTTTACGACATCATGTGCGTTCGGAGCAAGATGGCGGTGTACCTTCTTTTAATGAATTTCACGAAAATACAGTTTGTCTGCTTGCTTATAGAAAAATAAGAGCAAAGAATGCGCATCAGGTTTGTTTTAATATTTTACGTTTGTAATTCATCTATGAATTACTGCTGAATACCCGTTATATTCAACTACAGACGTTGCATCCATTGATTCCGCCATGTTTCTCACTGGCCCCAACTCGTACAGATCGGGGCTTAAAGAAAATCCCGAACTTCCCACTGGTATTTACGACTTCATGGCAGGGGCGGGTCTAGACAATCTTTCGTGGGGGGGCCAGGCTGGGGCACAGACTCAGAGAGGGGTGGCACATTTAAATACATGTAAACAGTGAACCAGTTTAAATAGAGGTAATAATACTGTATATTATTGATAACAAAATGTATTATAATGAATGAAAAGGAATTCAAAATAAGCAGCTTCAAATGTGATATGAAATAAATAACTCAACAGTAGTAGAAGCACATGGGCTGTGGTAAATGCAATGCAAGATTTTTTCCATCATAGTTGTGTATAGTTTTAAACAAGATGGACCAACATGATTGACAACAGTAGAAAGGAAAGGCTCTCTATGCTAGGGGGTGCTCCCTAAATTTTTTTTGGTTAATTTTAAATTTAAATGCATAAATCTGGTGCATTTTGAGAGCTAAATTAAGTGACTAGATCCATGAAGATCTTTTTTTTTTTTTTTTTTGTAAACAATTTTGTACTTTAGGAGTAATTTATTTATTGGTTGCATAGATATGAATGGTGATGGTATAGGGCACATAAATGATAGTTCATAAATGGTAAAACCTGTAGGAGTATGCATTCGAACCATCAAAAATATGTAGCAAAAGAGGTGACCTTCGTTGAATTAACTTATAATTAGTGGGGGCCTGTAATACATATTTATTTAGGCTACTAGGGGTCTAACTGTTCAAATCACTCATGGTTCAGTCTGTATGTGCTATATTCAGAGAAAAAAAAGAACTACTGTCAAATAAAAATAAAGAAATAAGAATAAATAATCTAACTATGCAAAAGCACAAATAAGTACAATCAGAGCAAAGATACTTATAAAATAAGCAGTGCTTTTCAGGTTTTTCTGGTAGGTCTAACATTAGTTCTCAGGTACAGAAATTGAATATCAGTGATCAAATGTAAAATAGCTTTGCATATTTGACTGTATAAATTAAAGATTGTTATTAAAGTTACAAAGCTGGAGCAGTGAGTGATGTCCTCGTCTTTTGTTGTTTGATTAACATGAAACACACAGACAGCAGGAATATTAGTTTGCTAGGATACTCAAGACGGTCATGTTGACAATTTGTGCGTGAATTTGTCCGTTTAAGCGCAAGACTCGAAAGTGAACTCAATGCGAGCGTTTCGGATGAGCGCGCACACAATCTTCTCACAGCGCGCGCGCAATTTCTCATTCGCGTCTTCTGGCTCCCCCTCTGGCCCCCCGCCTGCGCCCCCCCCCCCCGCCTGCGCCCCCGACGCGAACGTCATCGAAAAGCTACAAACCCTGCAGTGAAACCATAGATATCGGTGAAACCATGATGAAGCGCAAATTCCCATTTGCCAACAAAAATAACAGCAAAAGACCGCGCAAAGCAGTTTCCCGGTGTGTTGACCGATTTCAAAACACAGCATCATGAAGCTTTGAAGCGTTATGAATCAATGAGTCGATTCAGCGGTTTGGATCGCCAAAGTCACGTATTTCAGCAGTTTGACATGCGATCCGAATCATGAATCGACTCACTGATTCATAGCATCATGATGCTGTGTTTTGAAATCGGTCATCACTATATAAGTCGTTATTTAGGGTTTTTTTGCGCTCAATAACTATTATCGTCGCTTCATAAAGTTATTGTAGAACCACTGTAGTGAGATGGATTTTGTAACGACGTCTTTAGTACCTTTTATGGGTCTTGAGAGTGTACATTGTGCCAATGGAGGCTTTTCTGAGCCATCGGAATTCAACTAAAATATCTTCATTTGTGGTCCGAAGACGAACGGAGGTCTTACGGGTGTCCAGCGACACGAGGGGACGTCATTAATGACAGAATTTAAATTTTTGGATGAACTAACCCTTTAAGAGATTGCACTTTGTGCATTGGAAGCACTCAAATGTCTGTTTTGTAAAGCTACCTCTGTAAAACAGGAAGTTATTTATTCATTTTTCAAGTTGTAGCATATTCCTTTTGTAAAGCTACAGAACTTGTTTGACTCAATGTTTTGTAAATTTGAGCCATGTGTTTATTAAGGTCTTCAATAAAAGATGGGAACTTAAATATTCCCAGCACTTTCTGTGATGCAGTGCTTTTTTCTCTTTTTCATCAAACCGCAGTTTTGGCAAGTTCCCGCATTTTTCATGAAAACATGCCGCATAATCCAAGTATTTTTGCCCGCAACAATCACAAAAAAGGCCGCATTTTTCTGGAAGGACTGGCCATATGTCCAAAATTTGCTTCGGTCAAAATCGGTGATATGATGACATGCAGGTGTCTAACCGTGTATGAATTAGTGTCGACTTTGACAACGCGGTGTTCAATTATTTAAAAGATATTGTTTTTCTGTTTCTTGGAAAGTAGCATTTTTGGAGATTAGAAAAGGAACCTCATTGTTATAAGGGTTAATAATAGCATGCATAAGTAGCTCCTACTACAGCAAGTTCAAATTAGAAAATATTTTTCTTGAAAAGCTTCCGAATCGTCATTCTTTTCTCTCTTCAGCTCCAGGATCTCTTTCGTTTGCTCCTTCTGAAGCAACTTTCCGAGTCGGTGGCACCTGAGGAGAAAGACGCTCTTGAAAGCATCGACGACCTTGACGTCCACAATGAAGTGGTTCGCCAGCTTCCCCTCTCCCACCGAGAACGGAAAACAGGCTGTCGGAACTTCTACTGGAAGACCTTCACCTCCTGTTAGTCAGCGCGCTTGGTAGAACAAATCTCAGCTGAAACCCTTTGTCATGATGGTGTTGGCATCAATGTTAGTTGATGTTTTAGAGGATTTCTGGTCCTGTGCATTTTTGCCTTGTGCCTGTATATCATGGATTGTAATAACCAGTCTATATTGTCTTCGGTTTCTCCTTCTCTTTATGATGCTGTATGCATTTACCAACAATGCTCTTAGAATTCACCAGCACACATATTGGTATATAACACCAGTAATACCCCTCCAGTACAAAAAGAGTCAACTTTTTTTTTTGTCTAGTATTGAATGGGCTTTTATGCACTGTATGACTATATAAAATATTAATGTTATGGGTATTATCGGGATTGGTAGCAAGTGATTATATGATTTAAACTGGAAGAAAATCTTGATTTATAGGTTGTTGACCTTGCAACAGTGTCATTGGATTGCAAGTCCTCTGTAATAAAGTGTGATCAGGGAAACGGGTCACGTGTGAGTGGCTCTATGGATTGTGATACAAAAAGCAAACAACAACTTTTTTGGTAATTTTTGTTCTTTCACAGTTCATCAAATCATAAATTGGAAACAACAGTCAGTACAAAAACTAGAAATCAATAGACATTTGCTGTAAAAACATTGGATTTATAAAGCAGATCTTTTTGTCTCCCTATAATCAACATCAGGGAACAAATGCAAAGTCATCCAAACACGCCCTGAAATAAACTGACAGCTTACAAAGTATATCAGCCATTGAAACCAACCGTGCAGTATCAGGGGCACGTTATCAATTAGTGATCAATGACATTGATGATAACGTTTTCTGGCATATTCCAGAACAAACATATTCCAGACAAATCAATAAATAAAGCATGCAACCATCTGAACCACTTTATGCTTTTAGTTTCATGACAATTGTAACTATTTGTCGGAGCAAACACTAATACTTAATAATTTTGCTTCGAACAATCAACACCTCTTATTTGAAACCTTTTGTATAATGGCATTAAGTAATGGATGCTTGCACATCATTCAAATAACAGACCGTTAAAAATGCACGTTGACACAAAATAAAGCCCATACAGAGAAAAAGAGATGTAAAAAAAAATAAAGCCGGTCAGTAACAATCTCTGTGCACAAAAGTCGGATGCATAACAACCTGATGTGAAAGTCTTAACCTTCTTGTAACCTTCATTCCACTTATCTTGTTAGTCAATAACTGTGACTAATTCTAATAGGTCACAATTGTCATTCTTCTAACCTAGTAGATTCCTTCCCCTAATCGCTCACTATTCAAACTCGCTGACAAAAACCAAACCACTGGGCAGAAAACTCGACTACATGACTACAGCTCAACACACACCTGCCCAGAGATTTCCTTCATTGAAGTGTTTGTGGTACACACTGACCCTTTACTCCTATCTGACAACACACTTGTAACAGCTTTAAAGGGATAGTTCATCAAAAAATGAAAATTCTCTCATGATTTGCTCGCCCTCATGTCATTACAAACCTGTAAGACTTTCGTTCATCTTCAGAACACAAATGAAGATCTTTTTGATGAAATCTGAGACATTTCTGTCCATCTGTTGACAGCTACGCAACTGACAATTTGACGCTTGATAAAGTTCATAAAGAGATCGTAAAACTCATCCATATGAATTGAGCGGTTTAGTCCAAATGTTCTGAAGCGACTCGGTCACTTTATACGATGAACAGATTGAATTTAGGCTTTTATTCACATTTAAACATTCATCAACTCACAATGGGGTTCATTATAGTGTTACGCATCACATTTGAGCTTCTGTAAGAACCAATGAGGCTCATTCTCGTGTTACGCATCACGTTTGAGCTTCAGCAAGAACCAATGAGGTTCATTCTCGGGTTACGCATCACGTTTGAGCTTCAGCAAGAACCAATGAGGCGCATTCTCGGGTTACGCATCACATTTGAGCTTCAGCAAGAACCAATGAGGCTCATTCTCGTGTTACGCATCACGTTTGAGCTTCAGCAAGAACCAATGAGGCTCATTCTCGTGTTACGCATCACGTTTGAGCTTCAGCAAGAACCAATGAGGCTCATTCTCGTGTTACGCATCACGTTTGAGCTTCAGCAAGAACCAATGAGGCTCATTCTCGTGTTACGCATCACGTTTGAGCTTCAGCAAGAACCAATGAGGCTCATTCTCGGGTTACGCATCACGTTTGAGCTTCAGCAAGAACCAATGAGGTTCATTCTCGGGTTACGCATCACGTTTGAGCTTCAGCAAGAACCAATGAGGCTCATTCTCGGGTTACGCATCACGTTTGAGCTTCAGCAAGAACCAATGAGGCTCATTCTCGTGTTACGCATCACGTTTGAGCTTCAGCAAGAACCAATGAGGCTCATTCTCGTGTTACGCATCACGTTTGAGCTTCAGCAAGAACCAATGAGGCTCATTCTTGTGTTACGCATCACGTTTGAGCTTCTGTTTATGTTTGCTGATCAATGTGAATAAAAGCCTAAATTCAATCTGTTCATCATATAAAGCGATCGAGTCTCTTCATAAACTTTGGACTAAACCGCTCAATTCATATGGATGAGTTTTACGATCTCTTTATGAACTTTTTGAAGCGTTAAAGTGATAGTTGTGTGGCTGTCAATGGAGGGACAGAAAGCTCTCAGATTTCACCAGAAAAGATCTTCATTTGTGTTCTGAAGATGAACGAAAGTCTTACAGGTTTGGAACGACATGAGGGCGAGTAAATAATGACAGAATTTTCATTTTTGGGTGAACTGTCCCTTTAAGAGATCAGCGTAAACCTAGTGTTTTAATGTAGAGGCCGATTGGAGTGACAAGAGCAGGGGCGGGGGAAAGAACAAAAAAGCTGCCCAAGTTAAACTTTTCCACCTTTTTACCAGAATTATCATTAGCATCAGGATGAATTTAACGATAAATCAATATCAAGTCCATAAACAAAGTACAGTAATAATATCCTTCAACCATCATGATTTCAAGTATTAAAATGAGTGCTCGATCTCCAGCGAGTGCAGCAGGAGAAACATCATGCATTTGTTTTTGAGAGGATAAGAGAACAGAGATGATGTAAAAGAGCATCTGAATGGGGACAACATGAAGTGACCCCAACTGCCAGCAGAATTGGGGCGTTATTTGAGGATATATACTGTGGCTTGTTTCTATATTTTTCCATGAAAGGTTGTTGTAAAAGCTCTCAAGAGTAGTGACTGCTTTTCCAAAGTAAGAAATGCACCCTGTTCACAAGACTCACATTTTGTATAAACGTACACACGCAGATTTCACACATTTCATTCACCACCTGTTTTTCTGTTTTATTAAAGAAACCGCTTTCCAGTGAAGCTACTCCGAGCACACAAGTAGTTTTGTCAACAGCTCTATGCTGCCATGATAGGGACGTCTTCATATTATTTGTGCGATCGACATGTGGATATTTAGTGTGTGAGGTCGAGGATAGAAGAAATACCAGGTGGTGGATGTTTAGATAGTTGCACATTCTGAAGAATAACCATGAAGCAGAGAAAGGGCACAGCAAGACAGGACGGGGGCGTTAGCAGTCGGTGGAGATTTTGGCAGAAAGATCTTGGATGCGACGGGCGCTGCAGCTCTTGCACAGAATGTGTCCGTCCAGAGGATAGCAGCCTCTTCCCTCGCCCTCTGAAGAGAGGAGAAGACCACACTCCTGCAACACAAACAGTTCGGCTTTAGCACGCACGTGGTCCATTTGCTGACTTTAACTTTAAATGTAATATTGAATAATACACCACAGTTAAATTACAATCAAGTACTTTACATGTGCTTTAGTATGTCAGTCAACACATCAAAATGTAAAGAACAACAAAAGATTATGAAAACAATGATTTAAAATAGACTTTTCAAGTAAAACCTTTCATTTAAATTTGACAGAGTGGTTTGTTTATATATTATTCACCAGAAATATTTAACATTTTATGGCTAAAAACATTTTTTCTTTCTGGCTGTTGACCGTAATCCCGATTTATGGATTGATAAAAGAGATATCCAAAACCTCTTACTCTAACATGTCACCAAAATCAAACAATAACTCTGAACCCGGCTTTATCCATTGTCCAGGTTTCTGTTCTGGAAATGTTTTTAATTAGAGCATATTTAATTACATAACAAAATAACAATAATAATTTAGTGTGATTGTCATTAACAAAAAAACCCTTAATATTGAGATATTTCTTGTCAATATCATACATCACTAAATGCAACCCCTTATTTTTTGCATGGATGTTAAAAATAATGAATTGGTGCAATGAATCAATAATTCAACAGTAAACGCACAAAATGATGGTTCTTACCTCACATACGTAGCAGTTAACATGAAAACTACGATCCAGTGCAACGATCCTCACGGTCTCCTCCTGCCCGGGCTCTGGCATTATGGGCTGACCACACACTGAGCAGCGGGGGGCAAACTTCCTGTTCAAACAGGAAGCAAACAGTTTTAGTGATAAAATCCATGTAGTAACTGATAGGACATTTGGAAGAGCCTCTTATTAATAAAAAGTAAAAAACAACAACATCTGAATGTGATTGTTTATCAATAGAAACAGAGGCTTTACACCACACAGAGGGACGAAAAAAAAGGTGTATGAAGTGCATAAGTACCTGTGGAAGTCATCAATACAGTGGATCTGAGATGTGGCATCCACAGTAAACGGCACTCCATCCAGACAACAGCCGCAAACCACACACGTGAAACAGCGAGGATGGTAAGCCTTTCCCATCGCCCTCAGGATCCGGTCTAGGATGGGCTCAGAGCATTTTGAACAGCGCTCAAGTGTGCTCTGTGAGCAGAGAGGAAGAAAAAATGTTCAACGTTTTGATGTAAAATGTGCTGCAGAAAGGAAAACATACGATAAAAAGGCAGAAACTCACTATGTAGCAGTTCTCGCAGTAGCTCTTCCTGTCTAATGCATAGAAGGGCTGACCTCTCAGTCTGGCGTGACAGGTGATGCAGGTGAAACACTCCACGTGAAACACCTGCTCCATGGCAATACAGCCACTGCCATCTCCCAGAACATTATCCCCACACCGAGCACATCGACCTGACAGAGAAAGAAGGAGAGAGATCCATGACCCTCGCTGTTTGCATGAAGTAAGCAAAAATGCATTAAATATTGGAGCATACCAAAATATTCCTCAGTTGGGGGATGATTCATGTCATACACCAACTTCTTGGTGAGTCGATCCAACTCTTCCTCTGGATGTGGTGCTGACCCCTGCTGGAAGAACATTGATAAACTGCACATATTAAACCTGTTTGTTGTTCACTTGTACATATTTGATCATTCTTGTAGAAATATAAACTTAATACATTCTCAGACTTTCTGTAGAGTCAAAACACACAAATCATGTTGACAACCTTTTTGAAAAAGTATTGCAGGTGCACTTGTACTGTATTTCAAATAATAAATATATTTAAAGCTTTACTTGCAGATAATATGAATGTAATAAAAGGCCACTTAAGTATACTTTTAACAACTGCTTTTTAACAATTAAAGGTGCAGTAAGCGATTTCTGAGAAACACTGTTGATATTAGAAATAATTTTTTAATATACCTCCGATTGTATTCGTCTGAAAGAAGAATATCATATACACCTAGGATGATTTGCGGGTGAGTAAATCATGGGGTAATTTTCATTTTTGGGTCAACTATCCCTTTAAAGGTGCAGTGTGTAAATTTTAGCGGCATCTAGTGGTGAGATTGTGAATTTCAACCGCCCACCGCTCATCCATCCCTTCCCTTTCGAAGCACATTGAGAAGCTACGGTGGCCGACACAGGACAAAGATGCCATCGTCTGAGACAGCAGAGAGTAGCTAGCGCTCTATGGAGAAGTTTGTCCGTTCAGGGCTACTGTAGAAATATGGCGGCGCAAAATGGCAACTTCACTGTAAGGGGACCCGTGGTGTATGAAGATAGAAATGGCTCAGAGTGGCTGATTGGCTCACTCTCTCTCCTTCCAAATCATGAGTGGACACGCCCCCTTATTAATGAATTAAATGACATATAAAAGATGTACTTGGCTATAAATATAGAAACATTTTCCTGATTCAAAACAATTTGATCCTCAATGTTTATTTTTTTTATTTAATCATTCATTTGTTATCAAGACTATGAACGTTAATAAAAATAAGAGGCAAGTTTTTTCTTTTTTGTAAAAGTCACTCAACAGGAAATCTGCCTTAGGCTTCATGACAGAGTTTCCATCTGTGCTACAACATGACAAACTAACGTCGACCTCTCCCCCAAACCGGTCTTACCTTGTTAGACTGATATGCTGACACTTGGTCTTGACTCATCTTGACTGGCACTCCCTGGCCAGCTCTCCCTCCTGACATATTCCCAGCTCCTCCCTTATAGGCAGCTGGATCTCCATGAGGTTCTTGGGAAGGAGGAGGTGGAGGTGGGTACCAGCCCTGTCCCTGAGCCTCATAATGCGGCCTATCTTGCTGAGGGGGGCGAGAGGCATGCTGACGGGGCGGTGGCGGGGTGTAAGCTTGCTCTGCCTGTCGTCCACTCTGAGAATAGGTGACGGGCTGAGCCGTTTTCACCTGTACAGTAAATCGTGGACCGGTTGGGGTGGAGGCAGTGGTGTAGGAGGCAGGCACTGGTTGTGGGTAAGGTTTGTGGACTGAAGAGTAAATGTAGTCCGGCTGAGGTGAAGAGGTGTAAGGTGGGGCGGGGTGGTACTGGTTTTGGAGTGGAGCAGGGTAGCCCATTGAGGGCCTGCTTGTTGGTGGAGCCCCCATCTGATTAGGAGAGTTATAGCGGTCCATCGGGAGGTGCTTGCTGTAAGGCACATTGTCATACAACTGTTGAAAAAAATTAATAGGAAATTTTCCGTTAAAAAAAACTGTGCGACAATACCACAATACTAAACATCAAACAATACTGTGATGCCCACTGCGATTTTCTATTTACACAATCAGCAAGGGAATGATGCCTAGTGTTTTAAAATCTGTTCAGACAACAGCACGGCCCAAACGTGGGTTGAATGGGTCGCGGATTATGTAGTCAAAAAAAAAAAAACTAATTAACTAAAAACTAATTCTAAATGCATTACTGATGCAAGACTTTTATTTTGAAAGACATGCGTAAAAGCTGTTCTGTCAGGCACAGTTTAACCCTCTAGGCGCCACGGTCGAGTTTACTCGACAAGATGCGGCACTGAATAAAACGGCCGATTTTGTCAAATAGGGTGTCAAATTTCGTTTGACCTCACCTCCACTAGATGTCAGACATGTCATACTTCATCCCCTACTCAAAAAAACGTCAAATCTTCGAGCAAGAGCGCATTGAATCAGTGCGAACAAACGCGGAGCTAGTGTGCGAGTGAGCCATTTTATCAGAGCAATATTGTCAATGTCAGCGAGTATTTGTATTAAATTATTATTATTATTATTTTCTATTATTCGCGGACCCTGATTCTGAAGGGGAATATCTGCCGTGATTCTGAAAGTGAAAGTATAGCCCTACACCAAGCACAAACGGTGAATCCTTTGCCCAATGTCAGTGGTGGGAACACAGTGGTGTTTCCCGGGGTCGGAGTGTTCATTGCGAAGTTAGCAGTCGTGTTACGCCGGCTTCACACCGCACGCGCAAGCAGTGTGTTGGCAGGGCAGGAGTGGTGTGTACGGAGAGCGCGAGCTGCGCGCGCCCGTTTTGCATTCACACCGGCAGTGTTTGTCTCACGCAGCTGAACCACGGCTCGTGTATTGCAAATACAGTTAGGGGGCAACGTGGAGGCAGGGTGTGGAGTCACAATGACAATGACAGTAGTCCGAACTGTGCACACTCGGCGGGCGCCCGCGTCTGTCTCTCGTCTTGTCTCGTCATCTCACTTATGATCTCTACCTTGCCATGGCGAGTGATCTTTTGAACTAAACAGGTCTTGTCTACTTGTGTTTGTGTGCCATATGAATAATATATATGTGGCCCATTGGCAGAACACGCGCCCAATTAACCTACGCCCCTATTTTTGAGAACTTTTTGAAAACGACATACCCAAATGAAAATGTCTGCAGCTCTTAAACCCTATGGTCTATATTCATAAATCTGGTCTTATTTTAAACTAGACACTTGAAATGTTGCTACCCAAGAGTCATAATAACTAATATAATAAGTAATATGGGAACAGAGCAATATACATGATATACATGCAAGTGACTTTTTTTTTTTTCACAAATATGAGAATTTAATGTTAAGAGCCTGAAAATAACTTAAATATAAAACTGGCTATCTAATGTCATGATTCAAATATGAGGATGATTCTCTCAGTAATGTAGCTTCTGTAAGCTTTTATGTCAGGAAAAGACTAGGCGTCCTTTCAAAAAGGCCATTTATTTCAGAACATTTGCAATTGTAAAGAGTAGTTTTTCATGCAAATAAATCTGCAATAAACTGCAAATTATAATGGATAAACAGTTACTGAAAAACTAAAGCAACTATTTACAGAAATTACAAAGTGTACAAAAACTAATTTAGCTGATAAGAAGTGTCAGTCAGAGTCTGCGTGCTCCACTGCAGTTTCTGCCCTAATCACTGGCAGGCGCGTGCCGGTGTTATGAAAGCCTAAGCACAAGTAGTATTCACCAAATCCTACTTACATAAACTGCGTAAGATAATGCCTTTTGATTGGTTACTAAATCCATTAATCAAACCTTTGTTGGCAAGGCATTGGCTAGGCACAGAGTGCCTTTATCCAACGAAAACCATGGGCGCAATGATTGACAGCTCACCACGCCTGTAAGGCGCTTCCTCTATATGATGCATCACAGGAGAGACTCTGATTGAAGGAGAGAGACGAGGGGGGGTTTATGTTACGGAGAAGAGACTATTCTTGCAGGGGGGAGTTTGCCAGAATCGATATTTCATTGAAAATGGACATGATTGATTACGCTAGCTCAAAACTCTCTTGCAAACAACAGAGGATTTTTAGTTTTTTCCCTATTTTTTCGTTGTTGATTAAAAAGCGGGATGCATTTTGAAGAGTGGACCCTTACACAGAGATGTATGCGGGTGTTTATTGGATTCGTCCGATCTGATCTGAACGACAGGAGATGAAAGATGAGTACCACTAATATTATGCTAATGTTTACATAGCCGGTCCTTTAGCATTTCATTTAACCCTTTCTTCTCTGGTGTATTTATTGCAAAAACAAGTTCAGAACATGAATCTTGAGTGTTTTAACTTTCAAATGATGCATAGTTTGTGATAGTTGATTGAATATTTTGTATAAAACAAAAGTAAATAAAAGTACAGACACGCCCACTCACGTCAACCTCCTTAACTTAAGAAGTTAAACAGATCGTAAGCTAATGAAGACAGAATGTGAGTACTGTGTGCTCCGGCATTCTCAGCGCAGTCAAAATAAATGTCTTCCGCACCACCAAAATGAAAGTCACAACAAGAAACGCGGCTTACGTCACTTCAGAGTTCCTACTGGCAGTGCGTATGCAACCAGGAAAATGGCCCTAGGGGAACATTTAGTTCTCGAGGGAACCATCCTGGTGGCTAGTTCCTATAACTACCCAGTGCAAAAGCCCCTATTTTGAACAGTTACTGCTTTTAAAGTGTTACCTGTGAGCTTGAGCTCTGAGGGTGATTGTCCAGGTCAGCCAGCATGCATGTAAGAGAGTCTATCTCTGCGTCAATAGCAGAGATGTGCTTCTCTGATCCCCGATTCTGAACAAACAACAGCCACAAACAAAACTCACATTATTATACTTTCAAGAAACACAATATAGCCTAAATGTTGAGGGAATTTTTTTAAGTGCCTCTAATATGCTTTTTCAAATATTACATTTCATGCAGTGTAACATCGCTGTTTGTTAATGTCAGCCAGCTATCAGAGCAGCAATCAAACAGCAGGGAGGACAACAACCGTGTGAGTACTGTCTCATTTCTCATTTGTTTTTGTAGCTTATTTGCGGGTAGAAAGTTTGTCTGTCTGTTTAATGTATTCATTGACGTGCTGTTATAGTCTCGCGCAATCTGGGAAGTTCTCGTTAGACACGCCAGTAAACAAAGTTTCGGCGGGGCATGGCCAGCTGTATTCAATAACGACACTTAACGAGTGTGTATAAATAGAGTGGTACTCCGCGGCAGCCCTCGTGTGAAGACCCGAGCCTCTCCATTCAGCAAGAATCATCAATCATAACTCCATCCAGGACAGCCAGGAACCTTGGCAACCACTGGCTCTGCACCAATATACCTAAACTCGCTTGTTCAGACTTACACACCCTCCAGGAGCTTACGTTCTGCCAGTGAACGACGCCATACCAAAGAGGCATGAAATCGCTCTCACGGACCTTTTCCTGGACTGCCCCCACCTGGTGGAATGACCTGCCTATCTCAATTCGAGCAGCCAGGTCTGTAGCAATTTTCAAAAAACATCTAAAGACACATCTTTTCCAGCAGCACCTGACCAATCAAGAATAGCACTTAACATTCTATTCATTTTCTGTCTGTCTAATTTTTTTTGGGTTTTTTTATTAAAAAAAAAGTTCTGTCCTGTGTGTTCTGTGCTAGATTAACTGAGACTTGTTACAGCACTTGTATACTGTTGCCCTTGACTGTTCTAGTTGCTTCTATTGCTCTCATTTGTAAGTCGCTTTGGATAAAAGCGTCTGCTAAATGACTAAATGTAAATTAATGTAAAAGGCCTGCAAAGTTTTAAAGATCAAAGTGCTGACAAATAAAGTTATTGTCTCCTAAAAGAAAGAATCGATTCTGAACTGCTGAAACAAGTCGTCAGTAATTCCAGTGCCGGTCTATGGTCTTCAATGGCTGCCTGTGAACAATGTCTTCTTTGACCCTCAAACACTAAGTTGTATCTGAGCCTGGAAGAGTTTGGTTTGTGTTGTCGACGCTGCTATTTTTAGTGCTGTAAATCCACTTTGCGTGCACTTCTCAAGGATGAGGACTTGATCCCATAGTTACTGTTCATATTACTGTGCATCAAGCACTAAGGAAGCCTCCGGAGCTGAAATTCAGATATGGTAATGAGCCTTTAGTTTCTGATGCATAATGTAAACGGTCGACCAATCACAAAAGACTGGGCCACCTGACCAATCAGAGAAGAGTAGGCTCTCGGAAAGGAGGGGTATAGAGAGACGAAATGAGGTGATGTGCAATGTACATTATGTGAAAATTGACCTTGGATGCATATAAATCTATTGTAGGAGGCATCTAAAACAAAATTAGGAACCTTTAAAATAGCATAATAAGAGCCCTTTAAAAAATACTTGATGAGAAGGAAATTTTACCAGTATTTTTGAGGAAATTTAAGGAATGATTGACAAATTTAACAGAACACAAGTCCTAAACGATAATTATAAATGAACATGTTGGAATCACTGACGTGAAGTTCATGGCTGGCCATGCGGGGGCTCCAGTTGTGGTGGTCTTCTTTGGGCCCTTGGCCTGGAGCATAGTATCGCTCTCCTAATTGGGGAGGCAATGGATGATAGGCAGTAGACCCTGAGCGATCATCTTGATGCTGGTGTTGCATGGACCCACCTAAGCACACAAACATCAGTTCAGGTTTCGAAGGTCCAAAAAACATTTGCATAATATACATTGCACATCACCTCATTCATGTCGATACTGAATTGATGGTTACTGGAACCCAAATCCTCCTTTTTCTTTTATCTATTTTTTACTATTTGTTAAATATGCTCTTAGTTTTTATAAGAGCATGTCAGTTTCTTTGGCTATATTTATGGCAAAAACTATACTTGGGTTTTTTAAATTAAACTAAATAATATAAAAGATATTTAAATTCTAAAACAACATTTGAAACTTGATTAAAATCCTTTTCAAGGGAATCAACAATATAAAAATTTATCATGCACGATGAAGCATAGGGCTGCACTATATATTGTTTTAGTATACATGATGTGCACATCCGCGATAGTCACATTGTTGGATGTGCGATGTTAAGTAATAATACAATGCTATATCAGATGTAAAAAATGTATAACAATTGCAGAATAGAAAAATATTATGATGTCCATAAATCTATTTCAATAGTACATTGGGTTTAATTTATCAATATAGAGCTCATGTTTAATGGGATAGTTTCATTTTTGCATCTAAACATAATATCTCGTTAGTGCCGAGATTTTTCAAGTCAATAAATGCATAGATTCGCAAAATTTGTTTGTATTCCCAATGGTCTAGAGGTATAACTTTTGTTAAACGTGTCATCTGCCCTTGTATAGTTTTTTTTTCTTCATCAAAACTGAATATCATCTGTGATTGTATATCAAGAGCAGTGACAATGTTTGTGCATTTTGTTTTGTGATTTCACCAGAACAAATAGAAAGTCTCCGCAACGGCGTTAAACAATATATTAAAGTGTCATCCGTGGGAAGACTGCACAGTGTGTAAGAGCCTCCACGCCACTGATAACAGCGGCAATGAGCGCCAGATTGGCTCTTATTTAGCAAACCAACAAAATTATGCTCTGCTAGTTAACTGGAGATGTTTTGTTTGTATTAGGTAGGTTCATCTGTGCTGTGAGACATTTCAAAAAGTGGTGTGGACAATATCGACCCTGGCAAAAAGTGTTTTTTACACCTATGAATTTTAAACCATTTGAGCTCAAGAAGATGTGAAAGAACTCAATTCAGAACTTGCACTCCTTTTTCTGTGCAAACAGAGTCGAATCCCGTTCTCTTCCATGTCTATTTGTGCTTGATTGGACACATGCATGCGAAATGATCCGTCTTTGCGAGTATCCTCCTAAGCACAGGCTTATGTGAACAAACAATTGAGAAAGAAAACGGATGCGTTTCATTATATTGGATCAGTGCATTCGTTTTTAAAGTGACAGCAGCCTAATATTCCTGCTGCTGTCTGTTTCATTAAAGGGATAGTTCACCCAAAAATTAGACCATAGAGACAGATTGACACGTGTCATAATCTGAAGACCATGCCCACCTAGAGTGGGGGGGGGGCAATCAAACCGTCTCCATTGACGTTGTATTGTGTGAAGCGGCCTCCTTGTCATTTTTGACTTATAACAATGTATAAAAGCTGATATGTGACAAGGTGTACAGCAAAACAAAGCTAAACAACCCAGAACCAAAAACCCATAAGTTTTTATAAGCTGTTGACCCAAAAAAATGAGTGTTTAAGGACAAAAAAGTGGATACAGGCAATTGAGACAGAGCGCGACGTTATATTTCACTGATAACTACACCCACTGGAGGAGAACGAAATCAGCGACAGGAAATAATATAAAAAACTGACATTTGGATATTTGACTTAACAGTGACAACACATTTACTGCACACATAGGCATACTGAGTGTCAGGATCCCAAAATGTACCCATTCTTCCTGAATTACCTTCCATTCTTCACCTCTTATTGCCTGTATCCACTTTTGTCTCCTTAGACATTCGTTTTTTGGTGTCAACAGCTTATAAAAACATATTTCTGTGTTTTTTAGCTTGTTTGCTGTACACCTTGTCACATATCAGTTGTGTCTGTATCAGTATCAATATAAGAATTTTTAAAGAGAAATGGAGGAAAATTTAGCTATAAGAGAAGAGGGGCTTGAGTTTGTTGCCCAGCTCTATCGCCGAGAGGCGTCAAAGCTTGTGATGCTCCTATACATCACATCAGGTGGACTTTCTATCCAAATGTCTGCAGCCCTAATAAAGCATAATGCATAAACATGCACTGGAAAGTTTGAGGGTTCTTACCTGAAGGTCCCGTTGCCATATATCTTACAGGCATCCCATTTCCTCCTGTTCCACCATTCTGCTCGTACATGTTATATTTGGGCCTCTGCTCGGGCAGACCTTTCTTAGGAGGTCTGTAGAGTGCGGGGCCAGAGTGTGACATTGGTGCTGTGGCTCTATCTGAACTACCCAGGGTTCTTGGAGGCAGCCAGTTGGGGCCAGACATACCAGGCTTCTACATGGGCAGCACAGAATATAAATGATGTCACCGTGTGTAACTTTTCTCAGTTTTAAGTGTGCATTATTTGTGCATGAGCATGATTAAATAATATATGACTCAATTTCTACTACACACCCCAAACCACACCTCAGAGTTAAGGCCCTATAGCAGTGCTGTCTAAGCTTGTAAAAACTGCATAACTGTAACTACACAAACAGGTTGACGCTTTATGCTGAGTTTCCAGTGGCAACGCATGGTTTCCACAATAACAATAGGCACCAAGTTAAAAAGCAGGAAAAGGCAACCATTCTCAGCCGAAAGGGGAATTCCAGGGTTCCTTAGTCAAACTGCATTTCTCTTTCTCACACACACATACATACATGCATACATATAATTCCCACAGGTGCACAGTACTTGCAATGTATTCGCTCCTCTCTCAAGTCTCCCACTGGTACAATAGCCATTGTCCCCAACACTTAATCCGCAATCCTTTATATACAGAATCCGTCCACGAAAATAAGATAGGAAATGTTATGTAATGATCAACTTCTCATTTGAGCCATCTGGTGTCCGCTGGACAATGTCCTGTGTATCCAAGTGCGTGTTATTATTATAAGCTTATGAAAACAAGGCAAATAAACCTCACAACAATACAAGATGCTAACATCTGAACAAGTCTAATAAATATCTATATCGCAAGTATTAAAATTCAAACAGGGCCTTTAAAACAGTGCACGTTAAAGGCACACTATGTAGTTTTTCACCACGAGAGGTCGCCTATTCAAAACAAGGTGTAGCTTGATGACGCCGATATTGAGCGCAGATTCATGGGAGTTGGTGGAAAGCCGGTGGAAAAGAATCGGGACGGGACTCGAGACGAAATCATGTTCATGGATGAGATTATTACCGTTACTGTAGTATTAAGCAGAGCAGGGCCGAGTGTTGTGGGAGCGCAACGAAGCCGCTGCAGCGGAGCTTTTATTATGCCATTCGCCGCTTCCGCTTCGTGCATATGCGGGGAAACGCAGCGCTGTTTTATCATATTAGATACATTTGAGTGTGTTGAAAACAATGTTATAACGTTACTCTGTGCGACGTGAAAATATGTCGACATGCGTGAAATGCGACGACGCGTCGGCATCACATTATTTACGTTCTAGATTAGAACAGATCTAGAATAATGGCGGCTTCTGCTCCCGGGCATAGTGAAAATAATAATTTCTCATATAAAATATAAATTTTATGATGAACAGTATCATTAGTTATACATAATGTTTAAAATGCTTCTTGTGTTCATATATTTAATTATAAAATGGCTGAAGTACACTACCCTTCCTGAAATACAATTAATAATCGTCATCACTCATTGATTTCATGTTAAAATAATATACAAATTCACTACCCTCTCTGAAATACAATAATCAGTAAAAAAGAATCATCAGATGAATCTGGAAAAATAATCGTTAGATTAGGTGACTAATCTGAACAATAATCGCTACGCTAGATTAGTCGACAGTAAAAATAATCGTTAGTTGCAGCTCTACAACATATTAAAGCTTCTTTGGTCTTTCCATGGTTTCTACAAAATAAAACCGAAAACTGAGGGTAACGCAGGTATGATTGTCACTGATAGGCGACACACGGTTTGTGTCCTGGTTAAAATGGCTAATTTCTCTGGATTTAAACAATTCTCAAAAACATCTGCGATAATGCAAGTACACAAGTCAACAAAATATAACAAAATATGTAGTGTTTTCTCTTACATATCTTACATATTGTGCCTTTAAAGGGATTTTACTAACTTTACGTGGACTTCATTTTTTTAAGAATGTTTGTAACCACTTCCATTGTACTTTTTTTTCGCCATATGATGGAAGTCAATCAGTCCCTCCAGAAAAACGCGATTATGCGATCGCATGATTTAATGCCTGAAAATAAATTGCCTATTTCCGTGTGCAAAATATGCGGGGCTAGCATGATTTCATAATCCCTGCATTTCCGTTGCAAAAAAAGTCATATATATTAGCAGGAAGTTGAAAAATGTTCGTTTACTTCACACACGAGCCGCCATTTCCCCCTATTGCCATGGGAACGTTTTGAAGTGACGTAATTACCCGACGTGAACGTCATCGAAAAGCTGCAAACCCCGCAGTGAAACCATAGATATCGGTGAAACCATGATGAAGCACGCAAATTCCCATTTGCCAACAAAAATAACAGCAAAAGACCGCGCAAAGCAGTTTCCCGGTGTGTTGACCGATTTTAAAACACAGCATCATGAAGCTTTGAAGCGTTATGAATCAGTGAGTCGAAGCCAAAGTCACGTGTTTCAGCAGTTTGACACGCGATCCGAATCATGAATCGACTCGCTGATTCATAACGCTTCGAAGCTTCATGATGCTGTGTTTTAAAATCGGTCCAAATTGAGCCATGTGTTTATTAAGGTCTTCAATAAAACAAGATGAGAACTTAAATATTCAATTAAAAATAAGTGCTTTTTTTCTCTTTTTCATCAAACCGCAGTTTTTGCAAGTTTTATCGCATAAAATTGCACAAATATCCTGCATTTTCCATCGCATTTTGTAAGAAAACGTGCCGCATAATCAAGGATTTTTGCCCGCAACAATCACAAAAAAAGCTGCATTTTTCTGGAAGGACTGGTCAATGGTGGCCCGCAACTGTTACCGACATTCTTCAAAATATCTTATTTTGTGTTCAGCAGAAGAAAGAAATTCATACAGGTTTGGAACAACTCAAGGGCGCGTAAATGGGTGAACTATCCCTTTAAGATAGCAGTTGGTTTCTTACTGGTCTTTAGCTGGTTATTGACCAATTAGAAACCAACTGCTATATTAAAGAGATAGTTCACCCAAAAATGGAAACTCTGTCATGATGTCCCCCGAAAATAGTTTGACCATCTTAATATAACTAACTAGCAGCTGGTTTGTTTGTTCCCGATCCAAAGAGTGTTAACCAGACCAATCTGGACCAGATAATGACCATGTAAACAAAACAAATACCACCTTAAGATGTATTTTTCAACTGTGACCTCTAATCATTGCACTGATCTTCACCCTAACAAATGTCTGAGTTTGCAACCAGAGAAACATCCAGCCTGACCACATTGGCTGCACCGCAAACCGTGAAAGCTCGTACTCAAAGCCGGGGATTGTTAGGCCGATGAAAAATATTTTTAATCTTTTAAAATTAACCCATTAATCTACGATATAATGTGTTTCTGCTGCTCTCTCCTGTGCTATATGGCAAAGTGACATCGACTGATAAAAGTGCGACACTGCCGCACACAAACGTCATCGCTGACGGTTGCGATAACAACAATTCATCTATGGTAACTTGCGTCCTGTGTGTAGTGGGTTATTTAAACAATAGGACATTAACGATTTCCCGTACCTCTTGAAAACGCTGCAGACTCCCAGTCTACCGAGCATCTGCCTCGTCTCGCTTGGTTTTCATCTGCAAAATGAGATCAGCACATGAAATGAACCGGCGAGCTGCGTCCGTGTGTCTTTCAATTAAAAAGTTCAGCTTGAGATATTCCCAGCCCCGTGCTCTTACCACCAAGTACATTAATACAATTGTTAAACATTAAAAAATATTCCCTAATTATTAAAAACACACAAACGAGGCCTCTATGTCGTTTAGTAGCATCGATGAGCAGCATCCAGTTTTAACTGTTTATTAAATAAAGCGAATACTGCAAGTCGCCTCGACTGATTTATGCGAGATCTGAGAGAAACACAATCTCACGCGACGCGAGTAAACACTATCAGTAAGCTGTGTCCGCTTTAGGTTAATACCTAAACAAATACACTTGTGAAGTACTTTTTAGTGCTCTGTCGGTTTCATTTTAGTAACCTACTTTTCCTGGAGGATCCAGCAGCGGCTGACAGAGGCCTGTATGCAGCGGTCCAAGCGCCTGACGTCACATGGCAAGCTGCCTTAACCTTTAGAGGAAGAGTAGCCATTTTTATGTATTAATACAAATGGGTAAAATAAAATGGGCATTGGGACGGCATTTGAGCCACAGAGCTTCAGATTCACAGAGGTGAAATGTAGGGATGCAAGGGCTTGGGTCCAGAACATGAGGTCAAGTTCAATGACCTTAAAGCAGTTCCAATGTAAACCTCCCGAAACACTAGCAAACAGCACAGTAATGCCGAGTTCACACTGCCCGATTTTAGGCCCGATTATGAGTCGCCGGCAGGTTTTGGGTTTTGCCCGAAATCATAGGCAAATCGGTGCTTGTGCACGTGAGTGACAATCACGCATGTGAATGATCAAAGACACAATCTGAGAGAATCGCAGATGCCCGTGAGATATTTGGTGTGCAAAACATCTGGACCTGTCGCGATTCAAAATCCTGTTTTGACTGAAAATGACACCGGCAATGACCTAGAGCCAATGAGAGAGCGAGATACAGGGCAGTGGGAGGTTCAGGGAGGAGTTATAGACCAGAATATCAGTATTTTAATAGATATATGTACAATTCAATCAAACAGAAACAACGCACAAATATTTGCGTGACCAGCCGCAACAGCAGCATATTTCAAAAGTATTTATTTACATCAAACTCTCTTTGCAGAACACAATCCTTGCTCCCTGTGTGTCCCCAACCATTTCCTTCGCCATTATCTTTTTTCTTTGTCTCATTTTCACTGCAAATCAACGCACAGATAATTTGGATCGCAAACTTTCTACGGTTTATCATTTTTAATAACAATTCCAGTCTTGCTCCGGTCTGTCGCACACGTGATCTCGCGTTGTTTCCTTGTCACATCTCATGTGAGTTTGGTTGTGAAACGTAGTTTGCGCACCGGAGAGAGTTGTCTGTGATTCTCCCTATTGTAAAGTCATGCAATGTGATAACCAGTTTTTTAATTGTATAAAACAATTGAAATGAGCAGATGCAGCCTTCCTCTGAACCCAGTCTTGATAAATTGACTGCATTTATAAAGCAACAGAGCCTGATTGCTGTGAACTATTTATGGCCGATTCTCAGATTTAAGAAAATAAAAGCACTATAAAGGTACACGGCCACCATGTCACGATGCAGTCAATGACGTTAATGCGCAGGCAATATTATTACACGGTAAATTGCATTACCAAACACAGCGAGGAGCATCTCTGACAATAGATGACAGTATACAGTATGACAATGGGTGTATGCATGCATGAAAACTGCAGCTGGATTAACTAATGCAACTGTTATCAGCTCAGGTCATGTTCTGCACGTGTATGAACATCATAGAAATAATTCACAATCCATAAATGCCCTCATATTCCTACTTATGAACTGAACTAGCTGAGCTCTTTTGCTTGAACACCAAATCTAGGTTCAAATTCAAAATCTCTACATTTTCTGATATCATATAAAGCTCATATAAATACATATATATACTGTCAGGGGTGTAAATCGACAGGGGGGACAGGACCCCCCCTACATGAGGGCTGTCCCCCCCTAAAAACCATGCTGAGTATTGTAAATAATATAACAATAAATACTTATAATAAATGTGTAAGTAGTAAAACAATACAAACGCAAACGGGACAAAAAATGCGTTTTAAGTTTAGAAACATTTTGAGTCCCCCCTCCCCCCTTGCCTCACAGTGGTTTGATCCACCGTGCACCTCAACTAACGTTACCCATAGACCGTAGAAAAACTACCACACAAGTTTGGGGAGAGAAAGGCTCTTCAGACAGCAGTTGTGAAACACCAGTAAGTAGCTGTCAAGGCTATTTTATTCACTTTAAACGTCAGATGAAGTGATTCTTTTCTCTTTAATACAGATTAGGCAAAACACTGTTAACATCACTTGACCACCGCCGCGCCGCTCCGCCCCGCTGTACAGTAATAAAATAATTTAGTTCAGTTAGAGAACTGACAAAACAATTAAAAACTGAACGTGTCTGCTCAATACAGCACCAGCCGAACGAGCAAACCGCTGACAGACAAGATTTGGTTTCAAAGCGTAAAAGCGCCTATTTAAGGGAGTGTGTCATTGGACTGTTTTGTTGTTGTGTTTTTCATTACGAATAATCGGCTAATGAACCCAAAATTCAAGCAACCCGCCCCCAAATTCTACAAATTTGCTAATTCTAAACCGAAAGATCAGTCAGATCTGTGTTGGGCTTTGCTCAATATGATAATAAGTGGCAGATCAGAGGCTTGCTGCAGTTGAATATCTAAATATCTGAATATCTGAATATCATAGTATAAAATACTATGTGGAGGACGCAAGATAATTTAATAATTATAATATGACTGCGTGGTGAACCTTAATCGTATTTAAACTACTATCGCTTTGTGTTGTTGGTCAGATAAAATGACAGCGAAAAGAAAAACGGACATTAGATAATTTTTCAGTACACCAAAGTTTCAGTTTTTTTTTGTTTTTTTTTTGTGGTACACATATCCTTACAAGTACGATTTTGGCTGTATTATTTGTGTCCCCTTCAAAAATTGCTCTTGAGAAATTTCATGTTTATTGTCCCCCCCCCAACTTTTAGATGAAATTTACGCCCCTGTATACTGTATATAAAAATTGTACTGGATAGTTGACATGTGGGGCCAGATTTACTAAACAGGGCAAATTCCCCCAAAAAATGCAGATGGGAGAGGAAAGTTCTGCGCGTGATCTACTGGAACTGAAAAAGATCACTTTCAGATTGCTTACTAATAATTTACACTCTAAAAATGCTGAGTTGTTTCAACCCATGTTTGGGTCAAATATTGACTAACCCAACCATTGGGCTTAAAAATGTAATTAAAAATGGTTGGGTTTGTCCATATTTGACCCAAACATGACCCAGGATTTTTTTAGAGTGTAGAGAAGTGCTAGTTACAGAAAATACACTAGTTGTTTTAAAGGAATAAATGATAAATTGGCTTGCCATAAATGTCAGTGTGTTGTAGGGCATATTTTGGGATGCATGCTGTGTGTGTCCCATATTGGAGTGACATATGGTGCCAGATGAGGGATTTATTTACCGCCTGGGGCAACTTAATCCTGGGCATATCACTTGTTCTCAAAACGAAAAGGAATGTTTAGCTGTCTTCAGTTGCATTTTGATCGATTAATCTATTGTTTAATCACTGGGTTTGATTAAATCAGCCAATGCTAAAGCAAATGAATAATAATCAAAACTCTATGAATAACAATCTCCCATCACATTATTTTATACTGCTGCTACTTGTGTTCGGAAAACATGCTGGCTCAAATCTGCAGCCCATGAGGTCTGTGTCATTTTATTATTCTGTGTCAGACTTTGTGATTTATTGCCTCAATAACAACTTCATTTGTAATGATATTACAGTCTGTGCTCCACTTTAATATCCTGCCTTGATAACACCTCTCGCCTCCAGGTCAGCACGTGAAACACCCTCTGTGACCTGCTCTGGGAAACTCTACGTGACCATCGGACCAAGCTCAAGGGCTCTTGAGAGGAAATGGCTGACCTGAACCAGTATCATTCTCTCCTCTTTTTCCTTCGAGGTTGGCTTTGCTAACAAAAGTCACTCCCAAAAACTGACAATTTGGGAAAAGATTATTTGTCTTTTTTATGAACTTATGTTGTGACCCCTTTACAAGTAACATTATTTCCTAAAGTTTGCTTTTGGCGTAATATTCTTCAAAAATGCTTGCTGACAGCGATGTGAATAGAGTATTGTTGGCTGTGGTAATTTTTCTTAGATCTTTCGCTGATAATTGTTAATGTTGCAATAGGTTCTATGAATAGCGTGTGGTGGTGGTTATGAAAGAGGTAACTCATGACCTGAAATATCTTCCACATTTTTAGCTGCAGACAATTCAGCAAACATCTTGATTACTTGGCTGCCCGTCTAACGATCCTGGCACAGTATTTTGAGAGAAACATTGTTCTCTATATAGGGAGCATCTACAGTCTTATTTTCGTTGGGCTTTCCTGGGGTTTGGAATGTTAATCATTTCTGGCTCATTCATGGTTTATTTTTAAGGTTTTTTTGTAACATATATTTGTCTTTAAGACTGGATCTGAGGGATCTTAACTACTCAATAGAGTATTAGTAGACTGTCTGCTTAATATCTGCTAACACTATTTTTATGCTCCCCAACATTACTGACTATAAATAACTGCAGTGCCCTCCACTAATATTGGCACCCTTGGTATGAGCAAAGGCGGCTAGGAAAATAAATCTGCATTTTTCATTAAAAAAAATCAAACCTTTCAATGTTTTTCTCTAGTTCACGTTTTTCACTAGTTCTCACGTCACAATTATTGGCAATTTTTGCAACATCATTTCCCTTCTCCTATAATGTCTGGTGAGTTTGGAGAACATCTGACAAGAGATCAGAGACATTTCCTCCATACAGAATCTCTCCAGATCCTTCAGATTCCCAGATCCATGTTGGTGCTTCTTATTTTCAGGACAGAGGACTGGGATGACCATGGCAGAAGCTTCATTTTGTGCTCAGTGACCCATTTTTGTGTTGATTTTGATGTTTGTTTTGGATCGTTGTCCTGATGGAAGATCCAACCATCGCCCATTATAAGATTTCTAGCAGAAGCAATCAGGTTTTGATTTTTTATATGTTGGTATTACGCTCTAAAAAAATGGTGCTGTATGGCACTAAAAGTGGTTCTTGGTCGAAATCATAGGGGAACCACTTTTGGTGCTATAGCACCATATCTTAACATGTTCTGTATATGATAGCGGTGCTATAGCACCTCAGCCAAAGAACCGGTGAAGAACCACTGAAGAACCAAGAACCAAGATTGGTGCTATACAGCACTTAAAAAGGTTCCCCTATGATTACGAGCCAAGAACCACTTTTAGTGCCATAGCACCATTTTTTTTAGAGAGTGGAATCCATGAAACCATATAGCCTATCTGAGAAAGATGTAATAAACATGAAACAAGTTTGTACAACTAATTGACCCTAAGTTGAGAAAACTCAAAAATGTTCTGCAGCTGGTTGCCTTAAACTTTTAAGTTTTCTCAACTTTTTTTTTTTTAGTGCACAACATTAAAGATCGACACTCTAAAAATGCTGGCGATTGGGTTTTAACCCAGCAATTGGGTTGTTTTAAGCAAACATTTAACCCAACTGCTGGGCTAGTCCATTTTCAACCCAACTTGGGTTATTTTTAACCCAGCATTTTTTAGAGTGTATATTTAACTCAAGGCATGTACTTCATATCCTTGCTTACATCAAACTCATTGGGTGGGTTAGCTGCCAAAAAGCTTTTTGTTTATTTTGACCACAGAACCAGGTCCCATTTGAAGTTCCAGTTGTGTCTGACAACTGCACTGTAAAAAAATATTGTTGGTTTAACTTAAAAAGTAAGTATCCTGGTTGCCTTAAAATGTTGAGTTAAAAATATGAATGAATGCAATCAAGGAAATTGGTTTAATAAATAGAAACTCAAAATATTATTGTATCTGAACCACATAAATAAAAAAAAAAATGTTGTGATAAATCATGAAAATAGCACAATTTGGCATGTTTCACTGCATTATTAAAACACACAATTACGCAATATGCTTACAAAAATCGTTTAATAATATTGAAATAAAGGGTGATGTCGATTCCCAATTGTTCATTATATTAACTCAATTTTCAATAATTTCAATGAGCTAAAATTTTTAAGGCAACCAGGTAACTTACTTTTTAATTATTTTTTTACAGTGTGAATATATAAGTTTGTTTTTGGATGAGCGAGGAGGATTTTTCTTGAAACCCTCTGGGGCAACATATGGTGATGTAGGGGCTGTTTGATACATGTTAGTCTTTCTGACCGCAAGACTCAACTAATCTCTGCAATTCTCCATCTGTGATCCTTGGAGAGTCTTTTCAAACTCTCCTCCTCGCCGTGCATTAGGACGATTTAGACACACGTCCTCTTCCAGGCAGATTCATAACATCTTTAGTTGATTGGAACTTCTTGCCCTGCAGGCGGAAATGGGGATTTGCAATGCTTTATCTATTTTCTTACAGCCACTTTCTATTTTGTGAAGCTCAACCATCTTTTGCTGCACGTCAAAACTCTATTCTTTGGTTTTACTCAATGATGAGTGATTAAGGGAATTTGGCCTTTGAGTTTCCTCATATTTATACTCCCGTGGAACAGGAAGTCATAGCTAGACAATTTCCTTAACCTAACAGTCTACTAACAGTTTACCACAATCTGCTAATACTCTAATGAGAGTTGACATGTAGTTGCAAATGTCCTTGTAGTTAGTAATGTCGAAAGTGGTCCATTGAAATAAAGCGTAACCTTCTATTTGAAATAAATTACATAATAATAATAATAATAAATGTTTCTTGAGCATCAAATCATCATATCTGAATGATTTCTGAAGGATCATGTGACACTGAAGACTGGAGTAATGATGCTGAAAATACAGCTTTGATCACAGGAATAAATTACATTTGAAAATAAACCCATAAATGCAGCCTTGGTGAGCATAAGAGACGACTTTCAAAAACATTAAAACAATCTTACTGACTCCAAACTTCTCAACGGTGGTGTGCACTCACGCAGTATGAAACCTGTGACCCTTTTCAGCACATCCTAATTTTCTTCATTGTCCATTTTTGTCCGTCTCCCCACCTCCTTCCACCTTCCTCAAGAGGACAAACATCCACACACCACGCCGGATGAGCACACAGCATGTCCTTATATGTCCAAATCTCTCAGTTTCAGCAGGAAGAGGCAGTTTATTAAAAGTGCAGCCATTGTTTCTGCAGCTATCAATATGTATATTATACTGTATTTCGATATTTTAAAAACCAGTGGGGTCCAACAAACACTGAACCCCATTTTTAGAAAGCAAAAAATTCAAAATATTTTCTTTTGTGTTCCACAGAAGAAAGAAAGTTATTAATTTTGGGGTAAACTAAAAACATCTTCAGTGTACAACACTTAACAATCAGGTCTAATTTGTTAACATGTATAAAAAATGTATTTGTGTTAGTTCACATGTGTGCATTGCATATGTTAACAGATGATGTTAACTTTTGATCTTAGTAAATGTTCAGATTAACATTTAAATTCTGATGTAAACGAACACGTTAACTAGTGCACTGTAAAAAGAAAAAATGATCAATAAGTTATGACAACATGTTTTTACATTGCTTTAACTCATCAAAATAAGTTAAGGAATTTTCAACTTTTTTATAAGTTATACAAGATTCAATTCATTTTTTTATTCAATTTATTCATTGTACTTAAAAATTTTACTAAGTACAATTTTACAAATAAAACCTTATTGTAAAGTGCAGAGAGTCATTTGTCCGAACAACATTATTCCACCTTATCATTCCTTGATTCAGGCTTTTTAGAAAGAATCAACAGTGACTCAACTATAGGCTGCAGCTCCATAAACTCATCAGAGTCACAAGTCATCAGAGTCTCTCAGAATCACAATAGAGTGGTTCAGCCCTCTCGGGCCGTGCTGCCGGACACTGGCCGAGGCACGCAGCGCTGAGGATCTGATCTCTACAGCGCTGCTGCTGCTGCCAGTCCGGCAGACTGTATGGTTTCCTCTAATTGGCCGAGCTCGTTTAGTAATGGTCTCACTTTTCCTCGGCCGCCCCCTCTCTTCCGTTGCTCGCACAATGCCTGGAAGTCGCCTAGACCCACATCTCCCTCTTTGTTTTTTTTTCTTCTGTTGTTTTCTCTCTCTCTCTCTTTTTCCCCCTCACACCAAAGACACAATCGATCCAGTCAACATCAAAACAAACAGGAGCACAAGGACACACACACGCACTCAACACCCTCGTCCAAAAGATACTTCCGACTCGCATTAACATACACAGCGCTGTCTGACACAAACAAAGGATGAGTTCAGTAATTGCTTAATGACTTTTTTGTCACGGCTGACATTGCTTGACGTAAAAGTGAACTATCCATCCATTTCACTTTAATGTGAGAAAAAGACTGAAATTAAAAAAATTCAAATTCAATTGCATGTCTAGATCAAAGTCCCCCGTTTGGGGACCTATTATGCAAGATTTCACCTTTTGACACTACAAAAAGTTCATGAGAGATCGTAAAACTAATCCATATGAATTGAACGGTTTAGTCCAAATGTTCTGAAGAGACTCGATCGCTTTATATGATGAACAGATTGAATTTAGGCTTTTATTCACATAAAAACATTCATCAACTCACACATCAGTTGTAAACAGAAGCTCAAGCATGTTCACTTGACGTGTGTGAACCAATGAGGTTCTCGTGTTACGCATCACGTTTGAGCTTCTGTAAGAACCAATGAGGTTCATTCTTGTGTTACGCATCACGTTTGAGATTCTGCAAGAACCAATGAGGTTCATTCTTGTGTTACGCATCACGTTTGAGCTTCTGCAAGAACCAATGAGGTTCATTCTTGTGTTACGCATCACGTTTGAGCTTCTGCAAGAACCAATGAGGTTCATTCTTGTGTTACGCATCACGTTTGAGCTTCTGCAAGAACCAATGAGGTTCATTCTCATGTTACGCATCACGTTTGAGCTTCAGCAAGAACCAATGAGGTTCATTCTCGTGTTACGCATCACGTTTGAGTTTCAGCAAGAACCAATGAGGCTCATTCTCATGTTACGCATCACGTTTGAGCTTCAGCAAGAACCAATGAGGTTCATTCTTGTGTTACGCATCACATTTGAGCTTCAGCAAGAACCAATGAGATTCTCGTGTTACGCATCACGCTTGAGCTTCTGCAAGAACCAATGAGGTTCATTCTTGTGTTACGCATCACGTTTGAGCTTCTGCAAGAACCAATGAGGTTCATTCTCGTGTTACGCATCACGTTTGAGCTTCAGCAAGAACCAATGAGGTTCATTCTTGTGTTACGCATCACGTTTGAGCTTCTGCAAGAACCAATGAGGTTCATTCTCATGTTACGCATCACGTTTGAGCTTCTGCAAGAACCAATGAGGTTCATTCACATGTTACGCATCACGTTTGAGCTTCAGCAAGAACCAATGAGGTTCATTCTCGTGTTACGCATCACGTTTGAGCTTCAGCAAGAACCAATGAGGTTCATTCTCGTGTTACGCATCACGTTTGAGCTTCTGCAAGAACCAATGAGGTTCATTCTTGTGTTACGCATCACGTTTGAGCTTCAGCAAGAACCAATGAGGTTCATTCTTGTGTTACGCATCACGTTTGAGCTTCAGCGAGAACCAATGAGGTTTATTTTCGTGTTACGCATCACGTTTGAGCTTCTGCAAGAACCAATGAGGTTCATTCTTGTGTTACGCATCACGCTTGAGCTTCAACAAGAACCAATGAGGTTCATTCTCGTGTTACGCATCACGCTTGAGCTTCAACAAGAACCAATGAGGTTCATTCTTGTGTTACGCATCACGTTTGAGCTTCTGCAAGAACCAATGAGGTTCATTCTTGTGTTACGCATCACGCTTGAGCTTCAACAAGAACCAATGAGGTTCATTCTTGTGTTACGCATCACGTTTGAGCTTCAGCAAGAACCAATGAGGTTCATTCTCGTGTTACGCATCACGTTTGAGCTTCTGCAAGAACCAATGAGGTTCATTCTTGTGTTACGCATCACGCTTGAGCTTCAACAAGAACCAATGAGGTTCATTCTTGTGTTACGCATCACGTTTGAGCTTCAGCAAGAACCAATGAGGTTCATTCTCGTGTTACGCATCACGTTTGAGCTTCAGCAAGAACCAATGAGGTTCATTCTCGTGTTACGCATCACGTTTGGGCTTCTGCAAGAACCAATGAGGTTCATTCTTGTGTTACGCATCACGTTTGAGCTTCCGTAAGAACCAATGAGGTTAATTCTTGTGTTACGCATCATGCTTGAGCTTCAACAAGAACCAATGAGATTCATTCTTGTGTTACGCATCACGTTTGAGCTTCTGCAAGAACCAAAGAGGTTCATTCTTGTGTTACGCATCACGTTTGAGCTTCTGCAAGAACCAATGAGGTTAATTCTTGTGTTACGCATCATGCTTGAGCTTCAACAAGAACCAATGAGTTTCATTCTTGTGTTACGCATCACGTTTGAGCTTCTGCAAGAACCAAAGAGGTTCATTCTTGTGTTACGCATCACGTTTGAGCTTCTGCAAGAACCAATGAGGTTCATTCTTGTGTTACGCATCATGCTTGAGCTTCAACAAGAACCAATGAGGTTCATTCTCGTGTTACGCATCACGTTTGAGCTTCTGCAAGAACCAATGAGGTTAATTCTTGTGTTACGCATCACGTTTGAGCTTCTGCAAGAACCAATGAGGTTAATTCTTGTGTTACGCATCATGCTTGAGCTTCAACAAGAACCAATGAGATTCATTCTTGTGTTACGCATCACGTTTGAGCTTCTGCAAGAACCAAAGAGGTTCATTCTTGTGTTACGCATCACGTTTGAGCTTCTGCAAGAACCAATGAGGTTAATTCTTGTGTTACGCATCACGCTTGAGCTTCAACAAGAACCAATGAGATTCATTCTTGTGTTACGCATCACGTTTGAGCTTCTGCAAGAACCAATGAGGTTCATTCTTGTGTTACGCATCACGTTTGAGCTTCAACAAGAACCAATGAGGTTCATTCTCGTGTTACGCATCACGTTTGAGCTTCTGCAAGAACCAATGAGGTTCATTCTCATGTTACGCATCACGTTTGAGCTTCAGCAAGAACCAATGAGGTTCATTCTCATGTTACGCATCACGTTTGAGCTTCAGCAAGAACCAATGAGGTTCATTCTCATGTTACGCATCACGTTTGAGCTTCAGCAAGAACCAATGAGGTTCATTCTTGTGTTACGCATCACGTTTGAGCTTCAGCAAGAACCAATGAGGTTCATTCTCGTGTTACGCATCATGCTTGAGCTTCAACAAGAACCAATGAGGTTCATTCTTGTGTTACGCATCACGTTTGAGCTTCTGCAAGAACCAATGAGGTTAATTCTTGTGTTACGCATCATGCTTGAGCTTCAACAAGAACCAATGAGTTTCATTCTTGTGTTACGCATCACATTTGAGCTTCTGCAAGAACCAAAGAGGTTCATTCTTGTGTTACGCATCACGTTTGAGCTTCAGCAAGAACCAATGAGGTTCATTCTCGTGTTACGCATCATGCTTGAGCTTCAACAAGAACCAATGAGGTTCATTCTCATGTTACGCATCACGTTTGAGCTTCAGCAAGAACCAATGAGGTTCATTCTTGTGTTACGCATCACGTTTGAGCTTCTGCAAGAACCAATGAGGTTCATTCTCGTGTTACGCATCATGCTTGAGCTTCAACAAGAACCAATGAGGTTCATTCTCATGTTACGCATCACGTTTGAGCTTCAGCAAGAACCAATGAGGTTCATTCTTGTGTTACGCATCACGTTTGAGCTTCAGCAAGAACCAATGAGGTTAATTCTTGTGTTACGCATCATGCTTGAGCTTCAACAAGAACCAATGAGGTTCATTCTTGTGTTACGTATCACGTTTGAGCTTCTGCAAGAACCAATGAGGTTAATTCTTGTGTTACGCATCACGTTTGAGCTTCTGCAAGAACCAATGAGGTTCATTCTTGTGTTACGCATCACGTTTGAGCTTCTGCAAGAACCAATGAGGTTCATTCTTGTGTTACGCATCACGTTTGAGCTTCTGCAAGAACCAATGAGGTTCATTCTTGTGTTACGCATCACGTTTGAGCTTCTGCAAGAACCAATGAGGTTCATTCTTGTGTTACGCATCACGTTTGAGCTTCTGCAAGAACCAAAGAGGTTCATTCTTGTGTTACGCATCACGTTTGAGCTTCTGCAAGAACCAATGAGGTTCATTCTTGTGTTACGCATCACGTTTGAGCTTCTGCAAGAACCAAAGAGGTTCATTCTCATGTTACGCATCACGTTTGAGCTTCTGCAAGAACCAATGAGGTTCATTCTTGTGTTACGCATCACGCTTGAGCTTCAACAGGAACCAATGAGATTCATTCTTGTGTTACGCATCACGTTTGAGCTTCTGCAAGAACCAATGAGGTTCATTCTTGTGTTACGCATCACGTTTGAGCTTCAACAAGAACCAATGAGGTTCATTCTCGTGTTACGCATCACGTTTGAGCTTCTGCAAGAACCAATGAGGTTCATTCTCATGTTACGCATCACGTTTGAGCTTCAGCAAGAACCAATGAGGTTCATTCTCATGTTAAGCATCACGTTTGAGCTTCAGCAAGAACCAATGAGGTTCATTCTCGTGTTACGCATCACGTTTGAGCTTCTGCAAGAACCAATGAGGTTCATTCTCATGTTACGCATCACGTTTGAGCTTCAGCAAGAACCAATGAGGTTCATTCTCATGTTACGCATCACGTTTGAGCTTCAGCAAGAACCAATGAGGTTCATTCTCATGTTACGCATCACGTTTGAGCTTCAGCAAGAACCAATGAGGTTCATTCTCGTGTTACGCATCACGTTTGAGCTTCAGCAAGAACCAATGAGGTTCATTCTTGTTCATTTATTTAATTTTAAGTACATTATTTATATGAATTACATTATTTAAAAAATGCTACAAGTGCATCACAACATATAGATATTTGCTTTGAGATATGCTCAAAAATTATTATTATTTTTTTTAATTTAACAGTGTTATGAAAAATTATTAGTGTTTCTAAATGATGAGCGTATAGTGATGGCAAATGTAAAAACTGCAAATTTGTTTGCACAATTCCAAATATGAGCTGACAGCAATAAACAAAACAAATATATGATAATTATGCAAATCAAAACAATCATCGCCTGGTGGAGTAAACAAAAATGAACTGAAGAAACCTGAACCATACCAAACTTTAGGAGCAGAATTTAATATCGACTTGTCTGTCTTTGTGGCCATTAGTAAGTTTTCCCTCCAAACTCTCCATGAACCGTGAGTGAAGAAGATGAGGTAACTTTCCGCTTGTTTTTAAGCTATTGGAGACCTACATGAGCCCCCATATCCCCTGTCTCATTCTCCTGCCTGCTTTATTGACGGATGTCCTGCGCAGGCGTTTCATCCCCGTCTCTGGCTCTGTGTGTCTCACAGGAAGCCTTTTGGGGGGGGGGGGGGGGGGTAGGCTGTGGAGCGGAGGGGGTGTTCCATAGTTCCTGCACATCTGCGGGCTGCATTTCTCTAGATGTCCCTTGTTTTTCAGTCGTGAGAGAGAGGGATATCACCCATATCACTTTTTTTAAAACTCTCCTATTTCCTTCCGCTCATTGCCCATAACAAGCTTCCAGAAGCACACACACACACTCCTGTCACAGGAAGCCAGACAGAGGTTTCCGGCAACCCTTGAGAGAGGCAGGTGAGGCCTAATTTGGCTGTACCTGCTGACCTGGCTGCATTCGCTGAGTTGCTTATCTTTGGTCTGAACAAAAGTTGTGCACTTTGTTTAGGCCATGTTTACTGTGCAACCTCGTCTACACAAAATTACTTATAGGAAGTTAACTTCCAGACTCATTTGAGATGGCTTACTTAGATTAATTGATTGACTTTGGTTAAATACTCATCCTGCAATGCTTGTGCTATGGACATGAATGGTGCCTCAAATCATGTGTTGAAGAGACGTGAATATATACAAAGTTGTACATTTTAATGATAGTTATGGGAGGAATGTGTCACAACACACAGTACATCGCACTTGTGTGGAGAGCTGCGTTAGCCACAGATCAAGAGTGCCTATGAGGACCTGTGTTCACAGTCCAAAGCACATACAGTGGGCACGCAAGCTTCGAAACTGGACCTTGGACTAGTGGAAGAAGGTGTGCCGTTTACCTGGGGAAGTGATGGCACCAGGATGCACTGTGGGACGACAACAAGCTGGTGTAGGGAGTGTGATGCTCGAGGCAATGGTCTGCTGGGAAACCCTGGGTTCGGCCATTCATGTGGACGTAAATTTCACACGTGCCACCAACCTGAACATTGTTGCTGACCAGACACATCCCTTCATGACAATGGTGTTCCCTGGTGGAAGTGGCCTCTTTCAGCAGGATAATGCACCTGCCACACTGCACACATTGTTCAGGAATGGTTTGAGGAACATGATGCAGAGTTTAAGGTGTTGCTCTGGCCTCCAAAGTCCCCAGATCTCCATCCCAATTGAGCACCTGTGGGATATGCTGGACCAACAAGTTCGACTTGACCACAAGATTTGACCAAAACCACATGATCTGCTGCTAACATCTTGGTGTCAGAAACCACAGGACACCTTCAGGGGTCTCGTATAGTGGGTCAGCTCTGTTTGGCAGCATGCAGAGGACCAACCATTATTAGAAATTTTAACACCTGGTTTACACCTGGTATTAAGATGCGTTTTGGTAAATCGGATCACAAGTAAACGAGGGAGACACGTTCCCGTTTGCACCTGGTGTTTTAATCCGTCTCTTTTGTCCACTTTCAGCCACTTCTTTCCTGATTTCTTCCAGGGGAGGGTCTATGGGTGGGTAAATGTATGGGCTTTTTCAGATCTTTCGATGTAATGGACAAAATTGCGTAATTTACATATGACCAGAGATGACGGAAAAACACACGGAGAGCATCAGCTTCCGTTAGCCGCAAGATCACGCCGAACGAGTGAGTGTTAGAAATCAGGAATGGTGAGAGAACATTGTGCTTGGTACATTTTTCGTCTTCAACCCAAACTAAACGTGGGTCTTCAGCTGCCAAAGTTTAAATCCTGTCTGGCTAGCACGCTTCCCATAATGTTTACGCATCAGGAGAGTAGGCGTCTTTTGTGGCAGTTTGAACACATTCGACCACACAAGCTCTTACACTACGAAAACAATCCAGTCAAATGTGTTTTCGACTACCTCTTGAAGTGTCAAAAAAGAGGACAAGCTCAGAACGTTTTAGACCTCGTTTTAGACAGCTGTATTTAACGTTGTCCACTTGTGATCCTAACGACCAAAGCGCATCTTAATACCAGGTCTAAACTAGCCTGACGTAGTCATACTCAGATTCTAGTCAGAATATGAGATACTGCTCCAATGGGCTGTGATTATGGGGCGTGTTTCAAACGAACCAGGAAAGAAAATGCCTCTGCACTCAATTGACCTATCGGTAAGCCCCGCCCCCCTTAGTTACTGTTGCTAACTCGGACAAACAAACGGAGTTGCTATATCTTACAATGACAGCTGTCAGTGTGAAAACCTTATCCCAAGATGTTTTTGGACACAGAATGTAGCGTATACCCCGTCCGAATGATGGCCAAACTTAACAGATGGTTTATCAAGTTTATTATGTCCTTTTTCACTCCAAAAAATCATCGTAAGAGCTGAACAAACAAAGCATAAGAAGTGCGCATTAACGTCTCATTCACAAACTAGCTCTCTCCGTTGCATTACCATTAACATACACAGCAAATTACACAAAAACACTCATACAACTAACAGTAAACAAACATATACACAGAGCTTATGACTTTTCGTGGGTGCAGTTAATAACTGGTAAACTTTGTATCTGCAAAACAACTCCGATAAACTGCGTGCGAGCTCGTCCTTTCACTACCCATAGACTATAATGCCCATCAAATAGGAGTCCTCCTTAGTAGGACAGATAATGTAGACCTTAAACATATCTCAAATTAAATTAATTTACATATAAGCAGTTTAATATGGAGAGGCACTGAAATGTAGACGTTCGTGTTTTTGACCTACAGTGTTACATGACGTGAGAACAGTTAGTTATTTTGGTTTGTATGTTAGCAGGGACTTTAATCGTAACTTAATGAGAGTATGACAAACAGAAAATCCTCTCAGGATCCCTGGAGTCAGTGTTACAGTACCTCAGGCACGACATTTTAGCATTTTTGTAGCATAAACACCGATGAGAGCTTCGGATTTGCCAATGTTTCTCAATGGCGCTGACAACTAAAGATGTCCGAGTTCCGGTTCCAGCGCAACTGATACTCAACTGCTATTGGCTCATCTGCGTTTGAGGGGAGGGGCTTACCGATAGGTCAATTAGATAGACCTACAACCAATCAGAGCAACGGAGTAAGTGACGTGTGTTGAGCGACGCATAGTTGTCTACAGAACTCAACCGCACGCTGGAAGAAGTAGAAGAAGAAGACGAGTGTAAACGATCTTTGCCGGTGTGCTAAAAATAATTTAAGGATACACAAAGTACTTACCAACACAATCATCATTTTTGAGAGAAATAGTAAAGGTGAATGCATATACGAACAAGTTCTCCGTTTAGTAAACTAATTCAACCCAAGCGCTCTTTGGTGACGTGATGATTACGTTGCTGTTGATCATCTGCCCATCATCGTCTAAAGCCAATTTGATTGGTCTGAACAGCTCTGGTTCGGGCATAGTTGCTCCACAACGGATCAAGTCCAGACCGAACTTCCCGACCTCAAATGTTGTGGGCGGGGCTAAGTTCGGCTGGCATCCAGGCTCGGTGCCTATGGTAGGAAGTTTGCCAAGTTCACCTTAGATTGCACAGTCCTAATCGGATCTTACGTTTTCCACTGGACTCAATGGCAAACCATAAGAATGAAGTTGATGTATTCGCACAAACTTCCTCAGAGACAATTTCCCTCGTCCTGGACAGACACCGGGTCATGCGCGTTTGCTTTGGTTAGCTGAACTCTGGAGAGTGTTGACAGGACTTCTGACCCGTTGACAATGCGCATAAGCCCACGAAGGCCAACACACCCGACACACTCTTCTAACACACAAACCTACATTCCCTGGATTCTTCACATCCATACAAACATTTAACACACGCACCACGCATCAAAAAGCACCCTACCCACTTTCCTGTCATCATTAAACACAAAAGAGCTCTAACACACAACTATAAATACTGACACACGGGGGCCTGGAGCCTTTTCCCGCTGAGCTTCCAGCGCGTGGGCAGAATAAGGAAGGTGGAAAGGAGGATTCAAGTTGGTGTTTTTTTCCCCTGATCAGAGACCATCTAGATCCCACATTCAGTCATTAAGAAACGCCACAAAACTGACCTAGGAGCAGTGTGAAAGGGCAGCTTAACTAACACAGGAAATAAACACCCTGACTGAATGAGACTTCCTGCACAGCATTATAAAGGATACTCTCTCTTAGGTCAGACTGGTCAGTTTTGCAGAGACACGTTTGAGTGAGAGAGTCTTGACCGTGTGTGTGTGTGCAGCTTGTTTGAAACTGGGATCAGAAGAGAGGGCTGTAAGAACAGGGCGGTGTGTGTTCTCGTCCCTGCTGGTCGGGGTGAGTATTCAATTCAATCTTTTCAATTTTGTATAGATATTTCTTGCAGACAAATAGTGACAAAAATGTGATGCTTTGGGTTATACTTGAGTTTGATGCTCAAACCACCTGGGGAAATCCCTTTGATGCATTCTTACACAGCTAATGAGGTGTTATGAATGAGGTTTCATCACTTTTATGGGGTGAAGCCCACAAATGAATGAATGACAACGTGGTCTTTTTTTCACTGTGCTCAAATCCTGCAGTTATTTTTTTTTACTCTGAATTATTATGATGCATTTAATTTTCTAAAAGGTGTTCTGGAGTCGAGTAATTTTATAAAGTTTGACTGATTTGCCCATTAAATATTTTCACTACTAACTGGGCTAGTGTAAGAGTCAATGCATCACATTTGTGTTGTGCATGATATTTCATGGTTTTGCAGAATGATTCTGGAAGTTGGTGTATCAATAAAGTTGCTCATAAAATGGCATGCTTTTTACTTGTTATTAAACTTGATGCATGTGGCTTACAATGATTTTTTGATGGCAGGTACGAGTAGGGAGCTGGCCTCCCCAAATAGATGCTTCTGAATCTCATTTTGCCAGGTAAAAATGATGTTATGTTTACTAAGCATACTTTTTCATAACTATAAAGCTTCACATGACCATAATTCAAATAACTAGACTATATTATTAAATCAGTTGGCTTTCAAATTAGTTGGTTTATGCCTTTATATACATATTAATTAAATTATATAAATATTAATACATATTTTAGCTAACTGGAATATATTGCATTATTATCTGTGGAGCTTAATTATTATAAAATAATATATGTTTACACTATTCTTTATCAAATAGTAATATAAAAGCAGATGGAAGAAGCACACGGCAGGCCCTCTGAGCACGCGGCGGCCGCACATGTGATGGAGGTGAAAGGCTACATTAAGGAGTTCACCCGCCACTCCAGCGACGTGCTGCTGAACTTAAATGAACTGCGGCACCGGGACATCCTTACAGACGCCACGCTGCTCGTGGGCACCGGCACGCTGCGCGCCCACTGCGCCGTGCTCATCGCATGCAGGTTGGTCATCATCAGGGAGTGCCAGGATGCACAGACATCATTTACTTTCTCCCATCCACCCTCCCTCACTTCTTCTTTCCTGCCCTCCCTCTGCATTTTTCCTGTTTGTGCCAAGATTTGCCTTTGTTTGAAGACAGTTAGCTCACGCCTGCATGAGATCATCACACTCAGCACCGCACACATTGCTTTTGTTTGTAAGTATTGTAAGCAGAGACGCTTTTGTATGGAAGGCCATTTCCGCCAAAACAGGGAAAAATTATGCTTTGGCAAATCTTAATTATGACATAAAAGTCGAAAGTTAAGTAATAATTTGACGTTATTCATAGCCTACTTGTGACATAAGAAAAAAAAATCGAAATTAGGCCTACGACATAAATGCTGAAATTATGACATAAATGCGTTAAAAAAGTCAAAAATTCGAAATGATGACAGTCATAATTTGGACCTTTTCTTTTAATTGAAATAAAATTATGGCATAAAAAGTTAAAATTTTGATGAAACATAATTATGAAGCATTGTAAGCAGAGACGCTTTTGTATGGAAGGCCATGTCCACCAAAAAAAGAGAAAAAATTATGCTTTAGCAAATCTTACAGTCCTTCCAGAAAAATGCGGCTTTTTTTGTGATTGTTGCGGGCAAAAATCCTTGATTATGCGGCATGTTTTCTTAAAGAATGCGATGAAAAATGCGGGAAAATGCAGGATATTTATGCAATTTTGCGCGATGAAATTGCGGGAACTTGCAAAAACTGTGGTTTGATGAAAAAGAGAAAAAAAGCACTACATCACAGAAAGTGCTGGGAATATTTAAGTTCTCATCTTGTTTTATTGAAGACCTTAATAAACGCATGGCTCAAATTTACAAAACATTGAGTCAAACAAGTTCTGTAGCTTTACAAAAGGAATATGCTACAATTTGAAAAATGAATAAATAACTTCCTGTTTTACAGAGGTAGCTTTACAAAACAGACATTTGATATAACGACTTATATAGTGATGACCGATTTCAAAACACAGCATCATGACGCTATGAATCAGCGAGTCGATTCATGATTCGGATCGCGTGTCAAACTGCTGAAATACGTGACTTTGGCGATTCAAACCGCTGAATCGACTCATTGATTCATAACGCTTCAAAGCTTCATGATTCTGTGTTTTGAAATCGGTCAACACACCGGGAAACTGCTTTGGGCGTCTTTTGCTGTTATTTTTGTTGGCAAATGGGAATTTGCGTGCTTCATCATGGTTTCACCGATATCTATGGTTTCACTGCGGGGTTTGTAGCTTTTCGATGACGTTCGCGTCGGGTAATTACGTCACTTCAAAACGTTCCCATGGCAATAGGCAGAAATGGCGGCTCTTGTGTGAAGTAAACGATCATTTTTCAACTTTCTGCTAATATATGACTAATATATGACTTTTTTTGCAACTATATGCAATTATGAAATCATGCTGGCCCCACATATTTTGCACGCGGAAATAGGCAATTTATGTGGCGAAAGTGCGGCGTATTTGAAAAAATGCGGCCCCCGCATAAATATGCGGACTTTGGCTGATTATGCGTTAAATCACGTGATCGCATAATCATGTTTTTCTGGAGGGACTGATCTTAATTATGACATAAAAGTCGAAAGTTAAGTAATAATTTGACGTTTTGTCATACTTATGACAAAAAAAACTAAATTATGACAAATGCCGAAATTATGACAAAAATGCTGAAATTATGACAAATGCGTTAAAAAAGTCAAAAATCCGAAATTATGAAAGTCATAATTTTTACCTTTTCTTTTAATTGAAATAAAATTGACATAAAAAGTTAAAATTTGTCCTCCTTATGACGTAATTTAAAAAAAAAAATTATGACAAATGCCGAAATTAAGACATAAATGCTGAAATTATGACAAATGCCGAAATTATCACATAAATGCTGAAATTGACATAAAGGCGTAAAAAAAGTAAAAAATCCGAAATTATGAAAGTCATAATTTGGACCTTTTCTTTTAATTGAAATAAAATTATGGCATAAAAAGTTAAAGTTTTGATAAAAATTAATTATGAAATATAATTATGAAGCATTAAAGCAGAGACGCTTTTGTATGGAAGGCCATTTCTGCCAAAAAGGGAAAAAAGTATGCTTTGGTAAATCTTAATTATGACATAAAAGTCGAAAGTTAAGTAATAATTTGACATTTTGTCATACTTATGACAATATTTTTTTTGAAATTATGGCAAATGCCGAAATTATGTCATAAATGCTGAAATTATGACATACATGCTGATATTATGACATAAATGCATTAAAAAAGTAAAAAGTCTGAAATTATGACCTTTTCTTTTAATTGAAATAAAATAATAATAATTTGATGTTTTGTCATACTTTTGTTGTAAAAAATAATCTAAATTATGACATACGTTGAAACTGTCAAAAATTCGAAATTATGACAAAATATAATTATGAAATGGTAAATCATAATTATGACAGTGATCATAATCTTGAATTTTAATGTCATATGATGATTAGTTGCCTGGTTTCACAGACAGGGCTTAGATTAAGCCAGGCTTTGGCCTTAGTTTAATAAGGACATTCAAGTGGCTTTTATAAACATGCCTTAGAAAAAAACATTACTGATGTGCATCTTGAGACAAAACAACAGCACTGACATATTTTAATAAGTGCAATATTCTTTCATTTAAAACAGCTCGAACATGCATTTTAGTCTGAGACTAGACTCAAGCATTGTCTGTGAAAACAGGGGAGTATGTCATAATGATTTACAAAAGCATGATTTGGAAATGGGCTGCCATGTTTGTCAGAGTTTGCAGTCAGTTAACTTTACTTCTTTTATTAAGATCTCCACAGTTTCTATCTTCAAACCTTTTCTTTTGAATAAAGTGTGTTATCCCACTTTCATGACTTTTTCTTGCATATCTGTTTTCCCACAGTGGATTCTTCTACACTCTGTTCTCTCGTCAAGCGGCCGGTGCTTGCGGTGAGCGGGGGTTTTCTCTTGCCCTGCCGGAGGGGCTGGACGCAGGCAGCGTGTCCCTGCTGCTGGACTTCATGTACACCTCCTGCCTCCCTCTCACGCCCCGGACAGTCTCTGGAGTGCTCGCCGCTGCCACCTACCTGCAGATGGAGCATGTCGCAGACACCTGCCGAGCATTCATTCAGCACAGGTGAGACTGAGGACCAAAGCAGGGAAGGCAGCGGACACAGAACGCTCACAGCGATTTGCAGTGAAAAAACAACAGAGACGTGTGTGACAATAATGCTACAAATTTAAACAGAGCTCAACTTTGTGCAAATATGTGTGATCCAACAACTAGTACAACTAATAAAGGTTCTTTATTGGCATTTATGGTTCCATGAAGAACCTTTAACATCAATGGAACCTTTCCATTGCACAAAGGATCTTTATAGCGGATAAAGTCTCTTTAGATTTAATCAAATGTTCTTCGCACACAAATCTTATTTTTAAGCTCATTTTGATTCTGTTTTTGCATTTTCCGTTAGTTTTTTACGGAGCCCCTAAAGGGACATGGTAGTGGAAAAAATTATATTTCAATGCTTTCGTGTTCTCTCGCAATCGTTTTTGCAAGGGAACGCAAATATTTTGAAACATACAGTACTGTGCAAAAGTCTTAGGCACGTTAGTATTTTCACCCCCAAAAATGGTTTTAAGCCAGTTATTTATAACTTTTATAATAGTGTGTCAGTAGGTTATATCAGTTTACATTTTCAAACATTCATTTAGCCATTATTTGTAATAATCCATTCCAGTGAGATTTTTGAATGCAGAAGGAGTCTGACAACAGAGCTGTGATCCACATGGAGATCTGATCCCACCATCATCGAGTCCGTCTGGGATTACATGAAGAAACAGAAAAAACTGAGACTAAATCCAGAAGAACTGTGGCAGCGTCTCCAAAACGCTTGAAGAAACCTTCCTGCAAAGCTACAGTACTTAGATACTTGTGTAAAAATGCTGTAAAGTCAGGAAGCTTTCAAAAATAATGTCATAAGTAGACAAGTTTTTTTGATCAATTAACTTCTATTAACTAAATCAAATCAGTGTTTGTGTGACCACCATTTGCGTTGAAAACAGCTTTTGTTTTGGGACACTTGCGCATAGTTTTTTAGGGAGCTTTGCAGGAAGGTCTTGGAGTCTTGGAGACACTGCCACAGTTCTTCTGGATTTAGTCTCAGTTTTTTCTGTTTCTTCATGTGATCCCAGACGGACTCGATGATGGTGAGATCAGATCTCTGTGTGGATCATAGCTCTGTTGTCAGACTTCTTCTGCATACAAAAATCTCACTTGAATGGATTATTACAATTAATGGCAAAATTAATGTTTGAAAATGTAAACTGATATAACCTACAGACACACTATTATAAAAGTTATAAATAACTGGCTTAAAACCATTTTTGGGGGTGAAAATACTAACGTGCCTAAGACTTTTGCACCGTACTGTATTTTTTGCTCCCATCTCACTTCCATGATTTCATAAAAATGAACTATGTTTTCATAAATAGACCAAAAGTGTGTTGTTTTCCTTGCAGTGAAAGGATCACTGTGAGTCCCTCTTTGATGGAGCCAGCCTCCAGAGCGCCCCTCGGTGGAAGGTCGCCCCCTGCTCACCCCACCATCTTCTCCTCCCCCTCCAGGCCTGCTGCTGAGGCAGAAGATCCCATCCCAGACCGAGCCAGGTAAAAGGGTTATAGAGTCTAATATTATGCGTTTGACACTTCCACTATATCCCATCTCAAAAATGGTTATCAAAAGGGCATCAAATAAATCAACTGTATCTACAGGATTCCAGATGAGAGCTTTGGGACTGGCCTGATTGCTATCCCCAAGTCTCAGACCCTAAAATTAGAGGAATTGTCGCCTCCAACCCCCTCCACACCATCTCCAGACAGTCCTTCCCAATCCAGCGGACAGCCCAACTCACCTGCTGAGTCCAGCGGCTGCAGTCTCTCTCCTCAACTAAAGGTGTGCATGTTTATAAATGATTTATCTGTATTAAGGACTCAAATACGACCGTATTCTGTTGCTGTGTGAACGTGGCCTAATTGGAATATTTCATCCTTACAGAAGCGATCAGAATCTAAGCCTACTCCTGACCCAAAGGCCTGTAACTGGAAGAAGTACAAGTATATTGTCCTCAACCCTCTGTGTGCCACACCGATAAAGGAGGAGGGGCCTGAAGAGGAGCGTCAAGCACAAAGCCACGCCCCCTTTGTCACTGATAGGATGGAAACCTCATCTAAAACAGCAACTAACATTTGGACAGGGGAGGAGCCTGGACTGAATAATAGGTGTGTTTTGTCTCTTTTGACTTAACTGATTTCTGATGTAACTGATTAAAAATGTATTGATCATTGTGTTGTTTCCTCTAGGAAAACCTTGGGTCTTCCATATAACACAGCACTGCAAAAAATATATTTTACTCCCCATCATGTTGTGGACCGCCGTTTGCAACCACTGACCCTTTCGATCAGTGAGGATAAAGGTGAGCATCTCTTAACTTTACTGTGAATAGATGTGCTTACAAAAATAAACAATCTTATCTTATTTATCATCCTTCCTTTTTAAAAGGTCTCTGCAGTCCTTATGTTTGTACCCAAATAGCCAATCAGAATCATTTATTGGGCCAACATCCAATCAAGTTTGAGAACCTCTCTGCACAGCTCAGTTACACTGGACATCAAGGCACAAACACAAAACCTTCGTGCTCAGGTGAGGCGGTTGACTAATGTTGGCTGAGCAATCTTACCTACATAAAACTTAAATTGTGGAATCGACTTTCATTTGAGATTCATGAGGCACAGTTAATCTTACTACTATCTCTCTTATGCTCACACTGACTTCAGGAGACAAGCCTTACCGCTGTAATGTGTGTGGGGCGCAGTTCAACCGGCCTGCGAATTTAAAGACTCATTCCCGCATCCACTCTGGAGAAAAGCCCTACCGCTGCGACACATGCGGAGCCAGATTCGTCCAGGTACATCTGCACAGAATTGCATGTATCATTCTTATTTTTGAGCATTTAAAATTATATTCCTAAAAAATGCATGATGTGTGTTGTAGGTCGCTCACCTGCGTGCTCATGTTCTGATCCACACCGGAGAAAAGCCGTACCCATGTAACACCTGCGGAACACGTTTCCGCCACCTGCAGACGCTGAAGAGCCACCTGCGCATCCACACCGGAGAGAAGCCTTACAGCGTCAGTATATTTCTACTTATATTTTTTAATATCCTTTTATTTATATATTATATATATATATATATATATATATACAGGTCCTTCTCAATAAATTAGCATATTGTGATAAAGTTCATTATTTTTCATAATGTAATGATAAAAATTTAAATTTCATATATTTTAGATTCATTGCACACCAACTGAAATATTTCAGGTCTTTTATTGTCTTAATACTGATGATTTTGGCATACAGCTCATGAAAACCCAAAATTCCTGTCTCAATAAATTAGCATATCATGAAAAGGTTCTCTAAACGAGCTATTAACCTAATCATCTGAATCAAAATTACACCTGCAAAAGATTCCTGAGGCTTTTAAAAACTCCCAGCCTGGTTCATTACTCAAAACCGCAATCATGGGTAAGACTGCCGACCTGACTGCTGTCCAGAAGGCCATCATTGACACCCTCAAGCAAGAGGGTAAGACACAGAAAGAAATTTCTGAACGAATAGGCTGTTCCCAGAGTGCTGTATCAAGGCACCTCAGTGGGAAGTCTGTGGGAAGGAAAAAGTGTGGCAAAAGACGCTGCACAACGAGAAGAGGTGACCGGACCCTGAGGAAGATTGTGGAGAAGGAACGATTCCAGACCTTGGGGGACCTGCGGAAGCAGTGGACTGAGTCTGGAGTAGAAACATCCAGAGCCACCGTGCACAGGCGTGTGAAGGAAATGAGCTACAGGTGCCGCATTCCCCAGGTCAAGCCACTTTTGACCCAGAAACAGCGGCAGAAGCGCCTGACCTGGGCTACAGAGAAGCAGCAGTGGACTGTTGCTCAGTGGTCCAAAGTACTTTTTTCGGATGAAAGCAAATTTTGCATGTCATTCGGAAATCAAGGTGTCAGAGTCTGGAGGAAGACTGGGGAGAAGGAAATGCCAAAATGCCTGAAGTCCAGTGTCAAGTACCCACAGTCAGTGATGGTCTGGGGTGCCATGTCAGCTGCTGGTGTTGGTCCACTGTGTTTTATCAAGGGCAGGGTCAATGCAGCTAGCTATCAGGAGATTTTGGAGCACTTCATGCTTCCATCTGCTGAAAAGCTTTATGGAGATGATTTCATTTTTCAGCACGACCTGGCACCTGCTCACAGTGCCAAAACCACTGGTAAATGGTTTACTGACCATGGTATTACTGTGCTCAATTGGCCTGCCAACTCTCCTGACCTGAACCCCATAGAGAATCTGTGGGATATTGTGAAGAGAAAGTTGAGAGACGCAAGAGCCAACACTCTGGATGAGCTTAAGGCCGCTATCGAAGCATCCTGGGCCTCCATAACACCTCAGTAGTGCCACAGGCTGATTGCCTCCATGCCACGCCGCATTGAAGCAGTCATTTCTGCAAAAGGATTCCCGACCAAGTATTGAGTGCATAACTGAACATAATTATTTGAAGGTTGACTTTTTTTGTATTAAAAACACTTTTCTTTTATTGGTCGGATAAAATATGCTAATTTATTGAGATAGGAATTTTGGGTTTTCATGAGCTGTATGCCAAAATCATCAGTATTAAAACAATAAAAGACCTGAAATATTTCAGTTGGTGTGCAATGAATCTAAAATATATGAAAGTTTAATTTTTATCATTACATTATGGAAATTAATGAACTTTATCACAATATGCTAATTTATTGAGAAGGACCTGTATATATATATATATTAGGGCTGTCAATAGATACATTTTTTTTTAATTGCGATTGAAAATGAATCATACACCATTTATCTCATTAAACACATTAATTTTGTCATAATATGCTATATCCAAAGTAAACAATCCGATTGAAGGGTGATTCTCACAAAACTGTATTTTCTGCAAGCTTCAAGGATCATTGGAGCCTCCAAAGTGACACCAAATATAAGGATTCAAACCGGGTCGATTGCGTCAAAACCTAGATCCTTGAGCCTTAAACTTTACTGACTACACCAGTGAAGACTTTAAACAAACACATCTTTTTTTTTTTTTTTTTTTATCTCATTTGTCCCAACCAGGCATTCTTAGGTGGAGCTAGTGCAAATAGCACTTGCCAACAAGGCACACTATTTGCACTTGGTGTAAATAGACACTCTATTTATTTATTTATTTATAGACAGTGGCTATTTGCAATACATTTACATTAAGTAAATTAGCAATATATTCTATTTACACTATGTAAAAATGGCAGTATTTTCTTTGCAATAAGTGTAAATAGTAGTTAGATGCTATTTATACTTCTAAATACTAGCAGATACTATTTCCACCTCAGTGTTGTTGTACATTAAACTTTATGCAATAGTAACTTAGAGTGTAAATGATAATATTTATTAACATTATTAAATGGATGCCGCCTTCTTGGGACAATAAAGCCCTCCCAACACCCCTAACTAATAAACACTATTATTAGACACTTTATTTCCACTTTTTGAATATTTTCTTCATTTCTATTGAAAATAAATGCCTTTCCGTCCGATCTGATGTGACGGAAAAAGGGAGTAGAGCCAATTCGGCAAAAGTCGATATGCTTCGACTTTCTCCCACGCGTCTTACCTCTACACTATTGATAGTTAGTGTAAATAGCTTCTGCCAACAAGGTAGGCTGTTTGCACTTAGTGTAAATAGACACTCTGTTATTTACATGTGTATTTTTATATGTATATTTTATTTATACATACTTCAATTAAGGTATTCTGAAATCTTTGCTCTAATGTTTTCTTCCAGTGTGAGAAATGTCACCTGCACTTCCGTCATAAGAGCCAGCTGAGGCTCCATTTGAGACAGAAACACGGCGCAATCACCAACACCAAGATCCGCTACAAGGTTCTGACGGACCCGTACCAACCTGGACCCACCCTGCTACAAGCTGGCTAAGAGACACGGTCGACACAGCGCAGGCAGCGTAGCTATTTGCTCACTCTGTAGATAGGGCAAGATCAAAACGTTTAGGCTGAAGATTGATGGATGTATGAAACAGTATTGTAAAGAGTTTAAAGAGGTGGAGTGCTGCATTCGAGGACAGCTTGACTTAAAAATATACCAATGAATGTAGTCTCCAAGAACGCAGCACTCCTGCACTAGATGTGCTGACTATTACCTTTAATATTTGTTTAAATATTATTATTTATTTTGCATACTTTCTGTTCCTCATGCAATGTAATCATATTTTATGCTGTCGCAAAACGTATTTTGTCTTGTATTGGCCACTTTTTCTGTGGCAGGGAAAATGGTGCATATTATTGTCAAAAAGTAAGTATGTAGCCCTGTTCAGATTGTAATTGTTTCTCAAGCTGAAACTCTTAAGTTAATTATGTATTAGCCCGACTAATCATTTTACTAAGCCCCGTTTCCACCGAAATTACCCGGAACAATTTGTACCAGGACATTTTTTTACAGGAACTTTTTTCCCCCCCAGACCTGCTACGGTCTATGTTTCCACCGCGGTCTAAAGTATCGTGAAGATTAGGCAAATTAGTCTGGTGATGTAGGACTGTTATCATTTTTGCACGATACTGTCTGCAACAATAATAAGTATGGAGGAAATTCAAGCAGCGCTGCTTTTGCTGGTTATGTATTGGTTTACTAAAGAGGTAATTAATAAAACGGCGGAAAAGAGACGAGCACTGATACTAAAGCATATTCTGAAAGCTAGTAAAGCTAGATTTAAAATAAGACAACTTGATGAGACGAACGCGCGCCATCGGACAGAAAGAGCAAGACTGATATTTACTGAACGCAAAACGAACCTCGCAAAAGACTTTAAAAAATGCCGGTTGAAATACAATGCTTTGTGAGTTCAACCAATCAGCATGTTCAGCACCCAAGTCACACCCCGAAAGTTCCTGAACTTTGACAAAGTACTACCTTGCGAGCAGGGACTTTCAGAGGGGAAAATCTTTACCCGGAACTTCATTTAGACCCCGGTTCCTGCGGTTGAAACATACCGAGTACCACCACAAAGTTCCTAGTTCCTGGGGAAAGTTCCTGCGGTTGAAACATACCGAGTACCACCACAAAGTTCCTAGTTCCTGGGGAAAGTTCCTGTGGTTGAAACACAGAGTACCACCCCCAAGTTCCTAGTTCTCGGGGAAAGTTCCTGAGGAAAGTTCCTGCGGTTGAAACACACCGAGTACCACCCCAAAGTTCCTAGTTCCTGGGGAAAGTTCCTGCGGTTGAAACACACCGAGTACCACCCCAAAGTTCCTAGTTCTCGGGGGAAAGTTCCTGAGGAAAGTTCCTGCGGTTGAAACACACCGAGTACCACCCCAAAGTTCCTAGTTCCTGGGGAAAGTTCCTGCGGTTGAAACACACCGAGTACCACCCCAAAGTTCCTAGTTCTCGGGGGAAAGTTCCTGCGGTTGAAACACACCGAGTACCACCCCAAAGTTCCTAGTTCCTGGGGAAAGTTCCTGCGGTTGAAACACACCGAGTACCACCCCAAAGTTCCTAGTTCCTGGGGAAAGTTCCTGCGGTTGAAACACACCGAGTACCACCCCAAAGTTCCTAGTTCTCGGGGGAAAGTTCCTGAGGAAAGTTCCTGCGGTTGAAACACACCGAGTACCACCCCAAAGTTCCTAGTTCCTGGGGAAAGTTCCTGCGGTTGAAACCCACCGAGTACCACCCCCAAGTTCCTAGTACCTGGGGAAAGTTCCTGCGGTTGAAACACACCGAGTACCACCCCAAAGTTCCTAGTTCTCGGGGGAAAGTTCCTGAGGAAAGTTCCTGCGGTTGAAACACACCGAGTACCACCCCAAAGTTTCTAGTACCTGGGGAAAGTTCCTGCGGTTGAAACACACCGAGTACCACCCCCAAGTTCCTAGTACCTGGGGAAAGTTCCTGCGGTTGAAACACACCGAGTACCACCCCCAAGTTCCTAGTACCTGGGGAAAGTTCCTGCGGTTGAAACACACCGAGTACCACCCCAAAGTTCCTAGTTCCTGGGGAAAGTTCCTGCGGTTGAAACACACAGAGTACCACCCCAAAGTTCCTAGTACCTGGGGAAAGTTCCTGCGGTGGAAACGTGGCTTAAAACTGAGTACAGATTGGCCCAGAACCTCCACCTCCCCCGACCCCCACTGTTCACAGAGACTGGATGTGTTCTTGTTTGAGTAAAGGAAAAGTACGTCCCACTACTGCTCTACATTACACTGGTGGTTCATGTTCTAGTCAGCCAAGTATCCAGGTCAAATGTTAGCCTTATGTAATTAAGAGGTTTGAATGCTCAAGTTATCACTGAGGAGCCATGCAAATGTATTTTTCCAGACATCCCCATGAGAAACAATTACTATCCGAATAGGGATTAAAGGCTCATTCACACCAAGAGCGATAACTATAACGATAACTATATTAGCGTTCAAACCTGCGCACAATATCGTTTTGTTCATTCCAAGCGAGCGCTGCAGTTTTGTCGTCTGTCGCTTTAAATGCACAAGCTCTTGAAAGCAGGATGGGTTCTGACTGGCTGTCAATGTTTTAATCGTTCATCACCTTGAAAAAATTGTTCTGAAAGGGATTCCAACGTCATCATTTCTCTGTGCCATTATAGTTGTGGTGTGGACTATTATTATATATTTCGAACGATTTTTAGAACTACATCTTTATTCTTATCGTTAGTTATCGTCCTAGGAGTGAAACGGGCCTTGAGACAGTAAAATGAAGCAGGTGAATTGAAAATGCTTCAGTACAGTACGGAAAGATATGTAAGATTTCCTAAAGATGGTTTGTGGCAGAGTGTGAAGATGTTTATTAGGAGTTCAGATTGGAGATGTAAGAGCTGAGGTAAAAAGGAGTGGATAAGTGAGATTCTGCAAGAAAGATTATGAAAGGAAGACAGACAAAGAAGAAAGGAAGTGCAATTAAGGAACTAAGCAAGTGTAAGAAAGAAGAGAAAGATGAATTGTTATGATTTTTTATTAATCAATATGCTGTTATTTTAATATCTGTTTATTTATGATTCTTTTTTTTAATTAATTGTTCTGCCCAAAAAATGTCTTGTTTGTTTATGAATCCATTCTGGTCCAATAACCAGAATGTCAAACTCAAATATATAACCTCTTAGTTGCTTGATATTTACCAGTTATTCAGTATTTTAATGTACTAATTTAAAAGGCCTGGAGCCTATTTATATTTAAGTAACAAGAAGAAAATTTGTAGAGGATTGGACATCTTTTTAATGATACTTTTCATGATTTTCGTGATGTATGATAGTTTTCAAGAGTCCAAGCAGGTTGAGGACTCACTAGTCAAACTAATATACATGTAAAGAGTGATGATGATGATGATGATGATGATGAGGATAATGATATCAACAAAATTGTGTTGCGCTCTTTTGCTGGACAAAGACAAGACCTGTTTTATATAAATTAAAGTTAAATTAATTTCTTGTTATTGTGTGTGTGTGTCTGCTGTTCTCATGCAATACTGCTTCTACACAATCACATGAACAGTGGGAGAGTCTCTCAGTCATAAAACTTAAAGTAGTCAACTTACTAAGCATACAGTAATGTTTCACTACAAGTTCAAATCTGCCTTCAATGTCCGTCTGATTCTTGGAGCCTAGAAGAACAAAGAATTCACCTCTTAGCCCTTCCTTCCTCCGATTAGCTCACAACTGAGACCCCTCGACTCACCCTAAAGCGTCTCAGCTTCTCTACGGGTGGTGCTGAAATACGAACAATGGAGCAACTGGCACCTGCTTCCGGCCTTAAACAAAAACCGGCCGCACACACACACACTACCTGTCCATCCATATGTGTAGTTGTGTATGCTAGTTTTTCCTGTTAAAGGGACAGTTCACCCAAAAATGAAAATTCTATTAATAATTGCTCATCCTGATGTGGTTACAAACTCGTAAGACTTTCATTCATCTTCATCTTTCGATCTATTCTGATGAAATCTGAGAGCTTTCTGCCCCATTAAAGGTCCCATGGCATGGCATTTTTCTATTATTTTATAATGTTTCCTGAGGTGTACTTATATTGTTAGTATGACTTTTACATCATAAAATGTCATAATTTAGAAATAAAAGGCATTTTTTCAATACTGCTGTTTGCCCTGTGGCTGAATGCCCTGCTTCAAGAGGCGTGTCTGCTGTGAGACTTCAGTAAAAACGCCCACTGTTGTGATTGGCTGACATCTTTGTATTTTAAATGAGCGGAGGGGGCGTCGTTTAACTTGGTCTACGAGGCACGAGCAGGCACGAGCTGCTGCCAGAGAGACAGATGGACCTGAGTTCACTTCACATCAGTTCTCAGCATGTCTGAACTGTTGTAGTTACAGCATATACTTCAGGTTATTAGTCTATTTCTAGTCGGAGGGACTGTCACTCATGTCAGAAAGTTAGTAACTTTAGTAAATTATGGATCAGCGCTGACTGGAGACGCGAACCGTTTAGAACGATTCAGTCCGATTTGGTGAACTGATTCGGTTCACTAAAAAGAACAGGTTCAAAAGAAAGATCGTTCGCGAACCGGACATCACTAACGTACCAGAGACGGAGCTCAGCGATCGCTAACAAAGTTATTTATAGTACCTACTGAGTTATGAGAGCGCTGTTAGTCAGCGCGAGTTTATTGTGTTTGTATCTGAGAGTTCTGAATAAACACGAGTCCCAGTCACACCGAGTCCGTCTTCATCATTATTACCAACTTTGTAACACATGCAAAGTACCATTACAGCTGTCGAGATGAACGAGTTAAAAGTAAGTGTTGACAATAGCATTATTTTTAAAATAAAATAAAGGCGTCAGTGACGCGCGTTGAGTACACAGCGCAAACAAAGACACAACAGCACTAATCGAATGTAATCCAGTTTATTGTGGGGCTAGGCTGGCTAGCCCGAATATGCTCACGCTTACCCCCCTTCTGCTTAATCTCACGCCGCGTTTGGTGCCTCCGCCGTGGGCCAGATGCAGTACTGGGGGTCGGGGATGTTGAAGGCCGATGTTGAGCAGAAACTCATGACTGTATGCACATTTTAGAACCGGTAGACGCGACGATGACGTACAAAAACACTGACTCACAAGATAGAAAACACGAAAACACCGTTCTGTCTGGAGAGAGAGAAGCCGCATTGTGTGCACGAATAATAAATAATTAGCTACACATCAGAAATTACCGATCACAGATCAGAAGGAACTGAAAAAAGACTTCTGTTTTCATTTGTACATCCAAACACTGAGAAACTGCCAGCATTCACTCGTTCACAAGGAATGATCTCTCGAGCGTTTGCATGGGCGTGCCAGATTCTCTGGGCGGAGGAAAGGGAGGTAACCGTTCCTGCTTGGACGTCAAACCAGGAGACTTCAGGATTGGCTCGTCTGGCCTGTCATTTTCTCAAAGGCAGAGAGAGACAGCCAGAACTCGGGTTTACACCGATCAACATTTCTATCCACTTGGGGACAATATTCAGGCTAGGGGAACTCATATTAATGTTGAAAAACCTCATAAAATGAAAATTTCATGCCATGGGACCTTTAACAGCTACACAACTACCACTTTAACGCTTCAAAAAGTTCATAAAGAGATCGTAAAACTCATCCATATGAATTGAACGGTTTAGTTCAAATGTTATGAAGAGACTCGGTCGCTTTATATGATGAACAGATTGAATTTAGGCTTTTATTCACATTTAAACATTCAACAACTCACACATCAGTTGTGGTAAACAGAAGCTCAAGCATGTTCACTTGACGTGTGTGAACCAATGAGGTTCATTCTCGTGTTACGCATCACGTTTGAGCTTCTGCAAGAACCAATGAGGTTCATTCTCGTGTTACGCATCACATTTGAGCTTCAGCAAGAACCAATGAGGTTCATTCTCGTGTTACGCATCACGTTTGAGCTTCAGCAAGAACCAATGAGGTTCATTTTTGTGTTACGCATCACGTTTGAGCTTCTGCAAGAACCAATGAGGTTCATTCTTGTGTTACGCATCACGTTTGAGCTTCAGCAAGAGCCAATGAGGTTCATTTTTGTGTTACGCATCACGTTTGAGCTTCAGCAAGAACCAATGAGGTTCATTCTTGTGTTACGCATCACGTTTGAGCTTCTGCAAGAACCAATGAGGTTCATTCTCGTGTTACGCATCACGTTTGAGCTTCAGCAAGAACCAATGAGGTTCATTCTCGTGTTACGCATCACGTTTGAGCTTCAGCAAGAACCAATGAGGTTTGTTCTCGTGTTACGCATCACGTTTGAGCTTCTGCAAGAACCAATGAGGTTCATTTTTGTGTTACGCATCACGTTTGAGCTTCAGCAAGAACCAATGAGGTTTATTCTTGAGTTACGCATCACGTTTGAGCTTCAGCAAGAACCAATGAGGTTTATTCTTGAGTTACGCATCACGTTTGAGCTTCAGCAAGAACCAATGAGGTTCATTCTCGTGTTATGCATCACGTTTGAGCTTCAGCAAGAACCAATGAGGTTCATTTTTGTGTTACGCATCACGTTTGAGCTTCTGCAAGAACCAATGAGGTTTATTCTTGAGTTACGCATCACGTTTGAGCTTCTGCAAGAACCAATGAGGTTCATTCTCGTGTTACGCATCACGTTTGAGCTTCAGCAAGAACCAATGAGGTTTATTCTTGAGTTACGCATCACGTTTGAGCTTCTGCAAGAACCAATGAGGTTCATTCTCGTGTTACGCATCACGTTTGAGCTTCAGCAAGAACCAATGAGGTTCATTCTTGTGTTACGCATCACGTTTGAGCTTCTGCAAGAACCAATGAGGTTCATTCTCGTGTTACGCATCACGTTTGAGCTTCAGCAAGAACCAATGAGGTTTGTTCTCGTGTTACGCATCACGTTTGAGCTTCAGCAAGAACCAATGAGGTTTATTCTCGAGTTACGCATCACGTTTGAGCTTCTGCAAGAACCAATGAGGTTCATTCTCGTGTTACGCATCACGTTTGAGCTTCAGCAAGAACCAATGAGGTTCATTCTTGTGTTACGCATCACGTTTGAGCTTCAGCAAGAACCAATGAGGTTCATTTTTGTGTTACGCATCACGTTTGAGCTTCAGCAAGAACCAATGAGGTTTATTCTTGAGTTACGCATCACGTTTGAGCTTCAGCAAGAACCAATGAGGTTCATTCTCATGTTACGCATCACGTTTGAGCTTCAGCAAGAACCAATGAGGTTTATTCTTGAGTTACGCATCACGTTTGAGCTTCTGCAAGAACCAATGAGGTTCATTCTCGTGTTACGCATCACGTTTGAGCTTCTGCAAGAACCAATGAGGTTTATTCTTGAGTTATGCATCACGTTTGAGCTTCTGCAAGAACCAATGAGGTTCATTCTCGTGTTACGCATCACATTTGAGCTTCAGCAAGAACCAATGAGGTTCATTCTTGTGTTACGCATCACGTTTGAGCTTCTGCAAGAACCAATGAGGTTCATTCTTGTGTTACGCATCACGTTTGAGCTTCAGCAAGAACCAATGAGGTTCATTCTTGTGTTACGCATCACGTTTGAGCTTCAGCAAGAACCAATGAGGTTCATTTTTGTGTTACGCATCACGTTTGAGCTTCTGCAAGAACCAATGAGGTTCATTTTTGTGTTACGCATCACGTTTGAGCTTCAGCAAGAACCAATGAGGTTCATTCTTGTGTTACGCATCACGTTTGAGCTTCAGCAAGAACCAATGAGGTTCATTCTCGTGTTACGCATCACGTTTGAGCTTCAGCAAGAACCAATGAGGTTCATTTTTGTGTTACGCATCACGTTTGAGCTTCAGCAAGAACCAATGAGGTTCATTTTTGTGTTACGCATCACGTTTGAGCTTCAGCAAGAACCAATGAGGTTCATTCTTGTGTTACGCATCACGTTTGAGCTTCAGCAAGAACCAATGAGGTTCATTTTTGTGTTACGCATCACATTTGAGCTTCAGCAAGAACCAATGAGGTTCATTTTCGTGTTACGCATCACGTTTGAGCTTCTGCAAGAACCAATGAGGTTCGTTCTCGTGTTACGCATCACGTTTGAGCTTCTGCAAGAACCAATGAGGTTCATTCTCGTGTTGCGCATCACATTTGAGCTTCAGCAAGAACCAATGAGGTTCATTCTTGTGTTATGCATCACGTTTGAGCTTCTGCAAGAACCAATGAGGTTTATTCTTGAGTTACGCATCACGTTTGAGCTTCAGCAAGAACCAATCAGGTTCATTTTTGTGTTACGCATCACGTTTGAGCTTCTGCAAGAACCAATGAGGTTTATTCTTGAGTTACGCATCACGTTTGAGCTTCAGCAAGAACCAATGAGGTTCATTCTTGTGTTACGCATCACGTTTGAGCTTCTGCAAGAACCAATGAGGTTTATTCTCGAGTTACGCATCACGTTTGAGCTTCTGCAAGAACCAATGAGGTTCATTCTCGTGTTACGCATCACGTTTGAGCTTCAGCAAGAACCAATGAGGTTCATTTTTGTGTTACGCATCACGTTTGAGCTTCAGCAAGAACCAATGAGGTTCATTCTTGTGTTACGCATCACGTTTGAGCTTCTGCAAGAACCAATGAGGTTTATTCTTGAGTTACGCATCACGTTTGAGCTTCTGCAAGAACCAATGAGGTTCATTCTCGTGTTACGCATCACATTTGAGCATCAGCAAGAACCAATGAGGTTCATTCTTGTGTTACGCATCACGTTTGAGCTTCTGCAAGAACCAATGAGGTTTATTCTTGAGTTACGCATCACGTTTGAGCTTCTGCAAGAACCAATGAGGTTCATTCCCGTGTTACGCATCACGTTTGAGCTTCTGCAAGAACCAATGAGGTTCATTCTCGTGTTACGCATCACGTTTGAGCTTCAGCAAGAACCAATGAGGTTCATTCTCGTGTTACGCATCACGTTTGAGCTTCAGCAAGAACCAATGAGGTTCATTCTTGAGTTACGCATCACATTTGAGCTTCAGCAAGAGCCAATGAGGTTAATTCTCGTGTTACGCATCACATTTGAGCTTCAGCAAGAGCCAATGAGGTTAATTCTCGTGTTACGCATCACATTTGAGCTTCAGCAAGAGCCAATGAGGTTAATTCTCGTGTTACGCATCACGTTTGAGCTTCAGCAAGAACCAATGAGGTTCATTTTTGTGTTACGCATCACATTTGAGCTTCAGCAAGAACCAATGAGGTTCATTCTTGAGTTACGCATCACATTTGAGCTTTAGCAAGAACCAATGAGGTTCATTCTTGAGTTACGCATCACATTTGAGCTTTAGCAAGAACCAATGAGGTTCATTCTTGAGTTACGCATCACATTTGAGCTTTAGCAAGAACCAATGAGGTTAATTCTTGAGTTACACATCACATTTGAGCTTTAGCAAGAACCAATGAGGTTCATTCTTGAGTTACGCATCACATTTGAGCTTTAGCAAGAACCAATGAGGTTCATTCTTGAGTTACGCATCACATTTGAGCTTTAGCAAGAACCAATGAGGTTCATTCTTGAGTTACGCATCACGTTTGAGCTTCTGCAAGAACCAATGAGGTTCATTCTCGTGTTACGCATCACGTTTGAGCTTCAACAAGAACCAATGAGGTTCATTCTCGTGTTACGCATCACGTTTGAGCTTCAGCAAGAACCAATGAGGTTCATTCTCGTGTTACACATCACGTTTGAGCTTCAGCAAGAGGTTTGTTCTTACCTTTCTAACAGCTGAGGTGCTGTGCATGTGGAAGAATCCCACAAACAAAAATATCTTGACTCACAAATGTTGATACCTGTAATTGCTCCCAACAACTCTGCAGTTATGTTCATGCTCTAAGTGAACAAACAAAACACTACGTCTATCGAAGGCAGTTTATGTCTAAAAATTGACGGAGCATATCTGGTTTGCTAATACTTCCTTATTCAAATTAGCTGCAAATGGGGTAAACTTATGGTTCTTGTTTACAATCATGAGACTCCATAATGTTGATCATCGTCAAAAGTATTTTCAGGAGGGACTTCTCGAATCGATTCAGTGGTTTACAAGGGTTTGGCCATTTGTCAGCAGTCCTGGCAGGGAAACCATGCAGCTAAACCAGATGCACAGTACATATCATGAATAAAACAATTATTACAAATTATATTTTTAAAATAAATAAATAAATGCATTAGCTACAATTAGCGGAGAATACTTTTACAGCATAATATTTTTAAAACATGATTTTACAAACCCATGAACAATCACACTTCAGCAGGGAAAATCCAGTTTAAACCAAGTGAGACCAGTAAACAGCCTTGGGCTGTTGTAAAAAATCCAAGCATTTTTAAAGTGTTTGGTAACTGATATAATATCTCTAACCATTAACTGAAGCTATCGCTAGGTGGCCTTTCGCCTTACCATAGAGAAAGTTAATCTTTACTGATAGTAGTTAAATGCATGACAGCTGAATGCTGAATGTGCTGTTATTGTCGACTTACTTGCACATAACACTGCACGTGTTGTTTATAAGTGATCGATGTAGACTACATTCTTGAAATAAATGGGAACTTTATGCTAGCTCGTGAGCGCGCTCTGGAGGCGGAGCTTGGCTGAAACTAAACCAGCACGTGCACTTAATAGAGGCTTATGTCAAGAGAGCAGGTGAATAAGTCGAAAGGTACCATCGGCGATGTGCTCACCAATACTTACCGGTCTGTGCGTTTAAAAAGATGTTCATTTGATTTGACCTAATCATCATGACTCGAAAGGAGAAGGGGTGATTGGGTTATGGGTAAGTGACTGATCTGTTCTGTGGACACATTATCCTGAAGCAATCGTATTTTGAAACGGATAATATTGTCATGGCGGTATTTTACACTACAAATGATTGTGTATTATATGTCATGCATCAAGCAGCAATGCTACATACTGTTATGTTTAGTGTTTCATTGTAACACATATATCAAATAATGTCTGTGTGGCACGTCCATTATAAAAATACAAGCCTCAATTGTAATTACAATAACACATTTGGTGTGCAAGATCAGGTCCATGTGTTCGCGTTTGTATTGATAGATATGAATAAATTCATGAATAAATCGTGTCACTGTCAATTCCCGTGTGCTAAATATCAATAATGCTAGATAACGACGCTGGAGGAAGTAGAACTACGTCACTACACAACAAGAGATTTCATGAATATTAACTGCGATCACGTTAAATTAATTATATTAATAAAATACTATAATAATTGTTATACATCCGGAGATGGAGTATTGTAGACTGATATCAAAGAAATATTGTTTTCGAAATCATTTAAATTTCCATATTTTTCATAATGTTTCTCATCATACACGTTCACACATTAAAACCTGACATGTTTCATAAGTCTTCGTATTTTATAGTAGACCTACCGTAATATAAACGTGGATGTAAACCGATACAAACGCATAATGGAGTTACATAATGAGGTGTTGCGTGGACAGGAGACGTCTGTAACTTGCCAAAGGCAGAGGAGATTGACAGAGAGGGCAAAAGGTTGGTGTCATGCTGTTTTTTGACGGCTATTACTTTTTATTGTGCATATTTGTGTTCCTACAGGTGCACATTGAACATTTTAAAATGGAATTTCTTGTTTGGTTGCATCATCAATAGCAAAAAAGGTGTAAACTGTTAACATTTTAGTTATTTTAATGATGCTAAAATAAAGAAATGAGTATAATGTATAGTGGTGGAAACTGACCCTGCAAAATTATGTTTGTCTTTCCTTCTTTCACAGTATAAGATGTAGAAACATGTTATGGAAAAAATACAATAAAGCCAAGATTTAAAATTCTAGCCTATATCGACCAGCAGTGTTATGCATTTTATGTGCATAAACTTGCCAGTTATATAGGCTATACATGTGTATATTTATGTCATATGTATGTTTATATATTATGTAATAATAATTGATATGTTTACAGTGTAATTGTAGTTTAGTATAGTAATAATAAAGATGTGCCTTTGGTAGTTGTGTAACCTATAATCTAAACAATTTCATTATTTTCTACATTTTTAATAATAGTAGTAATTGTAAATTGAATATACAGTATGATTGCTATTTTATGCACAGCAAATATTTTAATGTATGTATTTTAAGCTGGTAGTACATTCAGTTTTTCTACCAATGTTTTATATTTAATATGAAAATAAATGAATTTATATGTTTTACAGTATAATTCTAGTTTAGTATAATAATAATAATAATAATAATAATAGTAATAAAGATGTGTCTTTTTGGTAGTTGTATAACCATAATTGAAATAATTTAATTTACTACCTTTTTAATAATAGTAGTAATTGTACTTTGAATATACTGTATGATTGCTATTTTATGCACAGCAAATATTTTAATGTATGTATTTTAAGCTGGTAGTACATTCACTTTTTCTACCAAGGTTTTATATTTAAATGTAATATGAAAATAAATGAATTTATATGTTTTACAGTATAATTCTAGTTTAGTATAATAATAATAATAATAGTAATAAAGATGTGTCTTTTTGGTAGTTGTATAACCTATAATTGAAATAATTTAATTTACTACATTTTTAATAATAGTAGTAATTGTACTTTGAATATTCAGTATGATTGCTATTTTATGCACAGCAAATATTTGTCATGTAATTTAGGCTGGTAGTACATTCAGTTTTTCTACCAATGTTTTAATGTTAAAATAATCTCAATCTAAAATATGTTTTTTAAATCAGATTTTGAAATCACTGGTAATGACAGTTCAGAGTCCATCTCGTGATCAACATATTTTCTAACTAAATTAAAATCTTGTGTATGTGTGTTAGAGGAAATTAGACCAGGACAAGATCTAACACCTGACTGATAAATGAATATAAAACCTCTTGGTTTTAGAATTTAAACCAGTAGATGTTTAATCAGCACTGTGGCAGAGTGAACAGATGGGTAAAGTTTCTGGGTTAGGTTAAAGAGACCATGAACCGTATGTTACAGACCAATTATTTGCCAAAAAACACCTCCCTGTGTAGTAGATGTGGAAAAACATGTATCTAGTCTGACATTTTCATAGTCCTCCACTTCTCTTAATGCGAGACACTACAATTTTAATTTTCATAGTGTTGTTTCAAACTAGTGGAAATAATAATAAAATCAAAATACACTTTTAAGTGTTGCTTTATTGCACATTATCTATTTGCATCTGTAGATTTCAATCACAGTACATATCTTTAAAGGCTGTTTTCTCAAAATTATAGTTTTCCTCCTGCACTGAATCTCCATTTCAGCAGCTTTACATACACCAAACGTTAGAGTTTCAGTCATATCTATATTCTGAGGGGTTGTTCATAGGTAATTATCTTGATTTTTAACATTTTATTCCTGATTTCTTTTTCTGGCTATTGACAGTATTTTCAGATTAATGGAGTGATAAAAAGAGAAATCCAAAATCCCCTCTGTAAAAGCCTTTGACTCTAATATGTCAATACAATTAACTTAATTCAGTGGTCAGATTTCTGTTCTGGAAATGTATGCAAGTTAGTGCATATTTAATTAGATAATGCCTAATTTGCATATTTAAAAATAACATTTCAGAAAACTTAAAATAATTTTGTTTGCAATTCTTAAAGTCCCTGTAAAGGCAATTCTGAGATTTGTTTCTAAACACATTATAAATGTTAGAAATGTATTGCTGAAACGCATTACAAAGACTGTGAACTATGAAGTACTGAATTCAGAAGTTAGACCGTTAAACAGTTTTTCACCGTTGCTGTGTTCAGGTTTTTCTGGGCGGGGCTAAAACGGTGGCTCGATGACGCACTGGAGCCACCGAGCCTGACTCCTCCCCTATCACGATCATAACTAGAGCACATTCGCATCAGTTCGATCGCGAGTTACTGTTAGTACTGTTAGTTACTATAGTCAACAACTTGCATAACAGCTTACAAAACAAAAACGATGAAGAGGTGGATTAATTTTGTGAACAGCACACTTGATGGAGAGAGCTGAGGATCATCACCGACACCTACCTCTGCAGTGACTTTACACCGGATCGTTTTACAAACTTTCACCGGAGACAACTGGGATTCACTGATAATCCGCTGCAGAACCGACTATCCCCCGCCCAGGCCGTCATCCTCCCGTCCCACCGACATCTGGTGCGTCGTGATCATAGACGCTCAGTGAGTGTTGTCTTGTGTGCTACTGCCGCTTTCCCGCGAGTGGGCGTGGTTTCGGCGCCGACAGCGGACACACCCCCAGCGTTTGAGAGCAGAGAATGCTGCTCATTTTTTCAGGTTTTAGATAAGCTATTTTATGTACTTCCCGGATTTTTTTATGATTCAAATTTGGCTGGGTGGTTAATAACACATTTATCTGTGGTGTGAGAAACTCAGAACACATGTTTAGTTTTGACTTTACAGGGACTTTAATGTAATCAATCAACTGGGGAAGTTTGGTGATATCTAGTAGTTCATTTCATTTTTACCCTTAAGAGAGGACCTGTTATGCTTTTTTTTTTCATTTTCAACTTTCTTTAGTGTGTAATGTTGCTGTTTAAGCATGAAGGTCTTACAATAGTTACAAAGCACAGTCACTATTTTTCTGAACTCCCTCATTTCAATAATTCCCGCCCAAGGCATATGCAAAATGTTGTTGTTGTTTTTTTACATTAAAGCGTGAACCTGTTCTAAACAAAATCAACACTTTGTAAAAGGGCATAATATGGCCTCTTTAATCTGTCTCTTCAGTGCAAAGATGGAAAAGCCCCAAGAGACGCTGGAAAAGCAGCGGTCGTCCCTGCAGATGGCGGCACCTGATGGGGGTTGGGGCTGGGTGGTGGTGGGGTCTCTTTTCGTGACTTCTGCCCTGGTGTTTGGGCTCATCCGCAGCCTGGGCGTCTTCTTCGTGGAGTTTGTGCAGTACTTTGATGAGAGTGCTCAGGCAGTGTCTTGGATAACATCCATTGGGTTGGCCATGCAACAGCTAATGAGTAAGTTCATTCAAGACATGTCTTTGTCAACAAACACAATATGATAAAACTACACATTGTTAATTACACATGTCTGCGTACAGGTCCAATAGCCGCAGCCGCATGCAATGTGTATGGAGCTCGTCCAGTTGTAATGATGGGAGGATTCCTCTCAGGCCTGGGATTCATTCTGGCTTCCCAGGCAACATCTCTTTTACACCTTTACATGACCATGGGATTCATTTCAGGTAGATGCTCTTGTAAATAGTGTCCTTAAAGGGTTAGTTCACCCAAAGATGAAAATTATCTCATATATTTTACTCACCCTCAAGCCATTCTAGGTGTATATGACTTTCTTCTTTCAACCAAACACAGTCGGAGTTATATTAAAAACTATCCTGCCTCTTCCAAGCTTTATAATGGCAGTGAATAGAGTTTTTGAAGCCCAAAAGAGCGCATCCACCCATCATAAAAGTAATCCATACGGCTCTAGAGGGTTAACAAAGACCTTCTGAAGTGAAGCAATGCGTTTTTGTTAGAAAAATATCCATATTTATAACTTTATAAACTATAATCACTGGATTATGGCGCTGTGTAATATCATTACGCCGCTGAACCCATGGTACGGTAGCAAAGTTCCTTGATTATCACGCAGGAATGAGAGAATAGTTCCTAGCCATATCGGCCTAGAAAATCGCAACTTTTCATTTTCCGTCGGTCTTAGTACACGATGTAACTACAGAAGAGTCTTAAAGTTTTAAATAGGAACAATATCGAAACTCTTTGGTCATTTTTGAGCGAGATGCTAACGGTATAATCAGATTCAATGATCTATGCTAAAAGTGCTACCGCCAGACCTGGAGATCGACTGAATTCGAAAACGGTAAAACTCAACTGTTTAACTCTAGGGGAGTTGGAAAATGAGCCTATTTTCAAAAATAGTGCCGTGTTCCTTTAAAAATCAAAGGTACCATTCACTCCCATTATAAAGCTTGAAAAAGCCAGGATTGTTTTAATATAACTCAGATTGTGTTTGGCTGAAAGAAGAAAGTCATATACACCTAGAATGGCTTGAGGGTGAGTAAATCATGGGATAATTAAAAATGTTAGGTGAACTAATCATTTATTATTATCCAATTTTTAGGATCCTGATTCGTGTTCTGACTCTGTTTATCTGTGTCAGGTTTAGGCTGGGCACTGGTCTTCACCCCTACTGTTGCGTCAGTGATGCAGTATTTCACCATGCAGAGATCTCTAGCAATGGGCCTGGGCTTCACAGGCGTCGGCCTTGCCTCTTTCGCCTTCTCCCCGCTTTTTCAATATCTAGTAGAAGTTTACGCTTGGCGTGGGGCCTTGCTTCTCCTCGGAGGCCTCAGCTTCAACATGATCGCTTGTGGAGCTCTCATTCGACCTCTAGGGAATCCAAAAGTTGTGAACAAGGTATGCGTTCTGATGTATAGATCAATAAAATGGGGAAAAGAATCAACAATTCATAAATGGAACAGAATTATGCAATTATATATTTTTGTTTTATAGTGATTTTAATATATATATTTTTTGTGCTTTTCTCAGACTGAAAACTCAACCAACCTCAACAGATGCTCTTTTTTACTCTCCCGTATCTACGAGTGCTTTGAGCTCTCCCTGCTTTCACACCGAGGCTTCCTGACTTATGCCGTGGCTATCACCTTCTTCAATGCGGGCTACTTCATCCCCTACGTTCACCTGGTCGCCCACAGCCGTCACGTTCATTTCACTGAGTACCAGGCAGCCTTTGTAATCTCTGTAACCGGTGTGGCAGACATTGTTGGCCGTGTAGCCTCCGGTTGGGCCTCGGATCTTGGCAAAATGCGGCTGCCCCACATGCTGGTGGTGTGGACTGGGTTACTGGGCCTTTCTCTGATGCTCATTCCTGCTGCTGTGAGTTACTCAGGACTGTTGGTCGTCAGTGTGGCCTATGGGTTCTGCGCAGGAGCGATGACGCCGCTGGCCTTCGCGGTGGTGCCGGAGATTGTCGGCATTGAGCGAGTGCTGGGAGCCCTTGGCCTCGTGCAGCTCATTGAGAGCGTTGGAGGGCTGCTGGGAGCACCACTGTCTGGTAGGAGCTCATCAGATCACAATTTTCTTTTTTTAAAGAGGACCTTTTACCTTTTACCTATTATACCTTTTCACAAAGTCTTGATTTTGTTTTTGTGGTCTACTAGGTGAACACATTAGGGTCTACTTTCCTGGCATCCACTAGTGGTTGGCACAGTCAGCATTAGTGCAGTGTAAAACCACTAGTAGATGCCAGGGATCATCAGTTAATGTAAGGGACACATCATCAGTTGTTTTATGGTCTGGTGCAGGGCTTGGCCGTGGATGCCCAGCTCTTTCAGCAGCTTGATGGTCAATGTTGCCACAAAGCCCCTGCAACCAATCTCTACCAGACGGACCAATACTTTCATCCTTTTCATGGAGAATCCGCTGCCATCTCCGCATATCGAAACCTCTTCCTCTCATTAGCCTCTTCAGTAGCATACTCCCAGGGTACTGTCAATTCAATGAAATACACAGTGTGCAGGACCACAATACCAGGTCGGGTCTTTGGCTAGGACTGACAATTTCGGGCAGGACCATGAGTTGTTTGCCCACATCAGCCAACATTTTCCAGTCTCAGGGCTCTTTTGAGATGTACAGCTCTGGTCGATAAAGTAAGCCTTCCCTGTACCTTTTGCCCTTCCTGAATGAATGGTACTGCCTGGGTTGTGCTTGGTGTTCTGAAGGGCAGGGCGTTGGTTGCTATTCTTTTGGTCTCATTTGCTGCGGCCAAGCATTTTAACACTTGGTTGTGTCTCCATGTGTACCTCCCCTGAGACAGGCTTACCTTGCAATCAGTAAGTATATACCATGATTATACCGCCAATTGGAATTAGGGCTGCCACTAACGACTATTTTTATATTATTAATCTATTGACTAATGTCACAGTAATTTTCAACAATTTTACTTAAAAACATTTCATTTAACTTGCAGCTTTGGCCTTCAGTAGTGTACTATAAAAAAAAGTATAAATGTAAACAAGCCCTTGACAAAATGAGTAAAAATGTAAAAAGGTACAAATTTGTAAACCAACATAACAAAAAAAAGAGAATATCAGCAAATACTTTTTATATAGAATAGTGTTGACACAATACCAAAATTATGACTTCGATACGATACCAGACTAAAATACCTCAATACCGATACTGAATCAATACCATGGCAAAAAAACTGTAAAAGTAATTGAATGACATATTGAATATGACAGAACTTACTATTCATTGTTTTAGGGTTAAAAACCCCCCTAAAAACTCACTTGTCCGGCATGTTCCTGCCCTGCGCTGCTTCACACAGAATATCAGGTTCGGCCCTTTAAGAGCTGCACGGACCAAATTCATTGTAACACTCAATTTCTCATTCAACTCTGTATACGTTCACTAAAGACATATCCGACTGCGCTTACCCAAATACTCGCCAGGACGTGCATTTTGACATATTTTTTACCATTTAAACCCAATAATCCGCGAAACTGACATCGCGATCTGTCTGAGTGAAAGGCGAGCACGTCCCGGCCGCGCCGCACTTTTCTGTTGCATTCTTTTTCCTGAGCTGCGCGTATATATTTGACTGTTCTTCTGCTTCCATTGTTTAGTGAACGGTGGAAGCAGAGCTCACACACACGTCCTCACTCCTGCTGTCGCACATCGACGCAGATTAAGAAATACTGCTCTTATTAGAGTGCTGTCATTTTTTTAAAGTACCGGTACTAATACAACTTCATATCGTACCCAACTTACCCAGTCGACTAATTAGCAGCGTCGACAGTCGATTGTATCGACCCATCGCGACAGGTCTAATTGGAATAGTCATCATGTCATTGCAGCTTCCATCTAAATAGCAAATTTTGCCCTTCATGACAACTGTGAGGGGGTGGATTTTTTTTATTTTTATAACCCATCCGTTTAAATTATATTAAAGGGTTAGTTTACCCAAAAATGAAAATAATGTCATTTATTACTCACCCTCCACACCCGTAAGACCTCCGTTCATCTTCAGAACACAAATGAAGATATTTGTGTTGAAATCAGATGGCTCAGAAAGGCCTGCATAGCCAGGCCTATTTTTGTTTATTTTGTGATTTCAGCAGTTTGGCGGTTTGACGCGTGATCCAAATCATGATTCGACTCACTGATTCGATACGCTTCGAAGCTTCATGATGCAGTGTTGTGAAATCGGTCATCACTATATAAGTCGTTATTTTCAATGACATTTCACCTCTCAAGATCCATTAATGAACTAAAAGCATATTTAAATCAGTCCATGTGAGTACAGTGGTATAATATTAATATTATAAAGCGACGAGAATATTTTTTTGTGCGCCAAAAAAAACTAAATAACGACTTGTATAGTGATAACCGATTTCAAAACACTGCTTCATGAGGCTTCGAAGCGGAAACGAATCAGCGAGTCGGTGCGCCAAAGTTAAGTGATTTCAGCAGTTTGGCGGTTTGACACGTGATCCAAATCATGATTCGACTCACTGATTCGATACGCTTCGAAGCTTCATGATGCAGTGTTGTGAAATCGGTGATCACTATATAAGTCGTTATTTAGTTTTTTTGGCACACGAAAAATATTCTCGTCGCTTTATAATAATAATATTGAACCACTGTACTCACATGAACTGATAGTACATTAATGGATCCTGAGAGAGGAAATTACATTGATGCCTATATGCAGGCCTCACTGGGCCTTCAGATTTCAACACAAATGTCTTAATTTGTGTTCCGAGGATGAATGGAGGTCTTGCGGGTGTGGAACGGCATGATAGTGAGTAATAAATGACATTATTTTCATTTTTGGTAAACTAACCCTTTAAGCTTTAAAGTTCTGCATAATTAATGACGTGGCGATTTGAGTGACAGGTGGATAGCCGCTGCTCCCATTTGTCCGCTGTCTGTTCATCCACCCACTTTCCCTCTATTTGCCTATTTTTGGTTATGCACGGTGACACGCTGCCAAGATGCGACGGCCGGCTCTGCCCACTTTGGGGCTTAAAAAATGCTCTTCAGAAACCTACGGGTGATGGACACTATGCCCATATTTTTTTACAGTCTATGGTTTCAACACACTACTAACTCAACTCAACTCAACTCAACCCTTTAGAAGAAAACTCAATGGGAGTTCAGAAACCGATATAGAGAAGAACTCCCTTTGGAGTGACTTTGCAGCCCTTTTCATGCTCAAACAGCAACTAAAGAAAATTGCAAATGTAAAAAAGCATAATAGGTCCTCTTTAAAAGGCAGACAGAATTGATACAACCCTTTAAATTCACAATCAGCATTGAAATGATTGTTCCATCTCCATTTTTTTTTCTCGTAGGCTGGCTGAAGGACTCCACTGGAACATACACAGCATCTTTTATCACTGCTGGAGCTTTCCTCTTGTTAGGTACGTTAGTTACAATGACTCTTCCCTATTTCTGGTCTTGTACGGCCCCTCCACCCCCATCACCATCAAAGAAGAAGTCTCAGGATTGCTCCATTGAAGACGGACTACTCAAACCAACTATATCCTCTAACTCCGTCTCTGAGAAACTGTGCCCCTCGGATGATATGCTGTACTCAGATACGGAGTTAAAGATCTGTTCTCAGGAACGGGAAGAAATACCTCAGGAAATGATGCATCTGACTAATTTAAAGGAAACATGATGATTTTGTGACGTTAGCTAATGGTGGTAGTGCTAGTTTTAAAAGGATATTTGCATTATATCAAACAGGATATAGGCAATCAAGGAAGTCGGTTAGATTATATTATATTTATATTGTGAAATTTCCTACCAGTGCTTTTCGGATAATAACAAGACAATACGATGTTTCTCGGTTTTGAAAGCAGCAGTCACTCAAATGTGCAGTCAGTTAGCTAACTTTATATTAACTTGTATAAAGTTTAATACAAATATGTCTTGATGTCAAAAATATAGTTAATTGAATGATTCTATTAATATACAACAGGTAGACACACACTATGGAAAAACCATGTTTTTTGGACATGCACTATGAAATGAGTGCCCTCTCAAAGTTATACAATAGGACAAAATCAGCATAAATCCTTCTCGTATCATAACATTTTGATTATATAATAATGACAAATACAAATGTCACTTTCAGACACTAGCAGCTGTGCAGTGTTGTTTTAGTATCATTGAGATACTATTATATTTTGGTGATGGAAAAAAATATATGAGCTGGTTTCTCTCGCAAATGTTTTGCCTTCCCTCGAGAAACGTTGTGTTCGCTAGCAGTTCCCCCCCCCCCCCCCCATCTCATGTTTTTCCGTTCACCATGTCCCTTTTGGGGCTCCGTAGAACTTCAATCTTTTCATAATTTTTCTCCTGACAATGCAAAATCGCCACAAAATAAGGATTTGTGCTGATATTGTCCTAAAAGTGCCCTTTTCCCGACCCATTTCTGAATTTATGGAGGGCACTGTATATTAAACACCATGGTATTTCTATCTGACACCATGACGCGGTGTTATTGTGACGTATGCTAGCAGAAAATCTATTTATTTATAAATGATTGTTTTTATTTTACTATTAGAATTTTTGGATTGTAATTTACGGTGACACGTTTTCCTCCGGCACTGATTAGGAAGGAGTTTGGTGGAGTAAATGACATTTGTGCTTTTTATTAAGCGCAGTTACCGAGGGGAATTGTGTATTCAAGGCTAGTCAAACATGAGGGCTGCTAGCAAGAACGTTCTCAATTCCAAACAAGCTTTTAACTGCTTGGTCATCACATATCAGACATGTTGTCACCTCAAGCAATTGCTAAGATAAAGGCTAAACATTTTCTTGTTTGGTGCTTGAGGCTATAATAGTAGCCTATACTAAGACAGGAAGGCAAGCTAATGCTAACATAGCAATGCTAATCCCGCTCAGCTCCTCGACTAGAGCATTATTCTCTCACTCTCTCACACATACTACTTACATTTACTTGATTACAGCTGGTCTTTTCTTGTTCTTGAGTTGCACATGGAGAGAAATGTTTTCTTTTGTTGTCATTTCAAGGTCAAATTGCCTCTTTTGTGCATATTTTAAAATATTTTATGATGGGGATTTGCCTAATGTGAAGGGTTTTCACTGTGATCTTCAAGGTCAAGAGAATATTGACATACTTAATCCACCGAGGTCACTGACTTATATACTGGTGAATCATTGACCAAAGTGTGTTACACATTGTGTAAGACCCTTTTTTTTTTGTTTACAATTTTTATGACATAATACAAGTGTAGATTCATTTCAGTCTTGATAATTCTCTACTTCACATGGAAAACCCTTTGAATGCTAGTCGTTAATGCTGTTTTAAAGACACACTTTTCATAAAACCAAACACGTGAGCCTTAATCTTCATAGACTGAGATTCAGTGAGCTCAGCCACTGCCAGACTTTGCTTTCTCATGTGAGAGGCTCTTATTGCCCTGAGATTGTCCGCACTGCCTTTATGCAATTAAACAAATCTCAGTTTGCTTGCGTAGTATGAGAAGTGAAGTTCTCTTCTTGAAGTTGGATCAGTTCAGTTAGCGTTTGAGCTTCATAACTTTAGAAATACGAGGGTTGAGTGGAATTTGAGGGCGATCTGGTAGTTTTACCTTTTATGTGCCTGTTGTGCTTTAATATGACAGTTGGGTTTTATTGGAACAACTGAATCTGGATTCATTGTTTTAATGTGGTTAAATAAAATGCTATTTACCACCAGGGCTGCATTTGTTTGATCTAATACACATGCAGTCATATTGTTAAATATTACAATTTCAAATAGCATTTTTCTATTTTAGCACATTTTAAAATGTCATTTATTCCTGTGATCAAAGCTGGATTTCCAGCATCATTACTTCGTACTAACATGCTGATTTCATGTGTTTGTAAATTGATATATATTTTTTAGCATTTGTGACCCTTGCTAGCAAAATGAGTCCGAATGCGCACGGGATAATTTCGAGCTACAGGCAAAACAAGTGAAAAATGTTGATTTTGGTCAATTAAGCCCTCGTCTAATTAGCAATTAAACCTCTAAAAGTATCTTTAATTGTACGTTTAAGGTGCTGACTTAAAGTTCACAGTTTCATCAGTTACTCGCACTCATGTCGTTCCAAACCCATAAGACCTTCGTTCGACCTTCGCTCGCTGACCCCTCCATAGACGGCTATTTAATGAACACTTTCAAGGCCCAGAAAGGCAGTAAAGACATTGTTAAAATAGTCCATGTGAACTTTATTCAACTTTATTTCTTCACATCTGTGTCAGTCTCTTACGCAGTTTACGTTGGTCAGCTCTTGCGTTATCATCACACACATGCGTCGTGGTGCTCATGTGAACAGCAACGGACAATGGTCTTTTCATCCAGGCCATTAGTTTGAGGATGATAAGCTGCTGTCACACTTCTTTTAATGCACAACAATTCACAAAGCCTGTGGTTAAGCTTAAAAAAATAAAAAAAATCACTGAGTAAATTGGTGAAAAGCTCCTTAAAACAGTAGTTGAATACATGTACTGTATGTGCAAAGGAAAATATAACGACTCTTGAAAATCTAAAAACAAAGACATTGAGGCTAAACCTGTATCACTTTAATACTGATCATTTTAAATACACTTACATCATTTACAAATTCCCTTCCCTGATCTGAGAGAATTCTCTGGGGACAGCCATGTCTATAAATGATGGAACAGAGATGTCTTCCAACTTCAGCTGCTGTCTTGGTTTTTAAAGGAAAAGCCTCAACCCACTTAGAAAAATAGTCTGTGGCTGTGAGGATGTATTTAAAGCCATCTGCAGTTTCAGGTAATGGTCCAGTTAAATCAATGCCAACAAGCTCCCAAACAGCAGAAACCTTTCAAGTAAAATAAAATGTAATAATAATAATATGTAAAATAAAATGCAATAAAATAAAAATAAAATACATATATTTACCTTGATACACTGTAAGGTCTGCACAGCAGTCAAATGCTTTCCCACTTTTTGACATTGATCACATTCCAATACCTTTCAGAAATTGAGTGTATATATAATATATATATATATATATATATATATATATATATATATATATATATATATATAAAAACATACCCAATTTTCAAAGTCAACTGACATGCCATGCCAGTAAAGTCTGGCACAGATGGCAGCACGTGTTTTACCAATCCCTGTGTGCCCACCAATGGGAGAGGAATGGAATTCTTCAAAGAGCATCCTGGCTTCCTCTTTGGTTTTGATCACTCTTTTCCCTCCATAAAGAAAGCATTCCATCTACATTAAAGACAAAACATGACTATGACAAAAGTAGACTAAAAGGACATTTGGCATTGTTGGAAAAGAAAATCAAGATGGCAACAAATGAATAATAAAATAAACATAATTGAAATTTAGTTAAAATAACTACCCTTTAAGTTGAATTTGAGTGCATATCTTCGAATGTTCTGCCTTTTGGACCTATCATACCCTGATGGGTACGATCCCACTGACAGAAGATTATACAATGCTTCCCACTTATCTTCCATAGCTGTCAAAAAATGCAAGAAAGAAAAAAAAGCACACACACACACATATATATATATATATATATATATATATATATATATATATATATATATATACATAGTGCTGTAAATCAATGGGGCATTTTTAATGTGATTAATCGTAATTACAAACATTAAAGTTAAATGTAATATATTTTATAATGTAATAATTTCACAGTTGATCTCCAAATGAATGCAGAAACAACAGAGTATGTTTTCAATATTTGTTTAATGACCTATATTTATGAATGAAAACTGCTGTCACTTTAAGACCTGCTGCTGTTGACAGATACGCCTCATACTCTTTACGCTCATGTGATACTTTATTTAATTCATTTAAGACTGATCTTATGAGGACACTGGACAAAACGGACATTTTGGCATACTTGTGTGTATTTATATTTTACACTAAAACAATCAAATCATATGCCCCGCCCATATCTAGACTAACGTTTTCATGAAAAATTATCAATGGTGCTAGCTGGCTTTGTATGAATGTGACTGTAAATGGTTCTAATTACTGCTATATATCTTGGTATAATAAAAATTAGCATAAATAGTAAATAACTTACCTCACATGAAGGAGTTTTCATGCGTGCTTCAGCGTGACAAAATTTACGCAATATTGATGTGCGCATGCGCAGTAAGGACGGGTAGGATGGAATGTCATAACACCTGTTGTCTAGCGTAGCTCTGACATAACTCGGAAGCACTGCAGTGTATAGGGCTGGGTACCGAAGCCCGGTGCCATATTATATAACCGGTATGTACCGGACCGAATCTGAACGCAGATTTCGGTGCCACTTCAATTCAAACGTGCTTTCGCGCTTTGGCTGGCGCAGAGCCAGAGACAGACATGCTCAGCGCTCATCACATATCACAACTATTCAGTGTTTTCAACCACATAATGTTTATTTTAGGTTTCAGACATTTAAATGCTCATAAGTACTAGCAAAAAACTAACACTGATGTCTATGGAAGCAGCAAAAACAATACTTTCAGACAGTTATAACTTGACTACGTGTTTTATTCATATTAGATACACATTATATATTAGCCTAACTATATAGTTTACTCTATTCTTCTCCCAGTTCAGCGGTCACTTACTTTCATGTATTTCGTGAGACGTGAATGAATTTAGGTGATGTAGGCTACAGATCCGATTCTCTGAGGCGCAAACTAACATGGCGCCGCCCATCGTGCAGTATAGATCAACTAACACACATTCACTCACACATATTTGAAAATCAGAATATCAGATAGTTCATGACATAGTTAGCAAGTTTGTGAATATTTTGAATAAAAAAGAAAAAAATGAAATAAACCCGAAACAGCTGAGCTGTCATAGCACTATTGCTGCTGCTGTGTGTCATGTGAGAAGCATGACGCGTCGCCATGGAAACAATAAGTTCTAAAATATTTAGCCAGAGAAAGTGGTCATATTTCTGCTAAATAAAGCTGAAGCTTGAAGCTGGTTTGTAGCATACCAAGAATACAGACTACTGCTGTTATTACTGTAACTGTTATTTAGAGTTAAATTAGGCCTGTTGTAGTTGAGTTAGGTGGCTTTAGTTTTATATTTATATTTATGCATTTGGCAGACGCTTTTATCCAAAGCGACTTACAGTGCCCTTACAGGGACAATCCCCCTGGAGCAACATGGAGTAAAGTGTCTTGCTCAAGGACACACTGGTGGTGACCGCTGGGATTGAACCAACAACCTTCTGCATATCAGTTCCATGGGTTAACCCACTGGACCACCATCTCACATAGTTTTACTGTGAATTTGTTATGCGAGTTTGGTTTGTATTTATATTAATATATTTAAGTATACTTTAAAATTGTAATAAATTGTTCAATTTAAATAAATAAATAAATAAAAAGCCATTCTTTAATCTCATCCACCTCGTTTTGTGGCTCTTTTTTTTTTTTTTGAGTATCGATTCAGGCACCGGTACCGTTTTAAAAGTATCGGTTTGGCACCGGTATCGAAACAAACCCAAACGATAGCCAACCATCAACGGCGTAGGAGACTCACACAGACGTGAAGAAGTGGTTGAATAAAGTCTTTTTGTTTGTTTTTTTATGTACAAAAAGTATTCTCGACACTTCATAAAATTAAGGTTGAACCACTGGAGTCACATGGAGAGCTCTCGGATTTCATCAAAAATATCTTATTTTGTGTTCTGAAGATGAACGAAGGTCTTGCGGACGAGGCCGAGGAATTAATGACAGAATTTCATTTTTGAGTGAATAATAAACCCTTTAGCTCGATTTTCCTCAATTAACGATGCTGACTAACAGGTGTAGCTGTCTTTTTTTTTGTTGTCCGATTCAAACAAATATATTTTTAAAGTTTTTTAATAGAGAATGTGAAAACAAATTTTTGGAAATGTGCTCATTTTGCCAACAGGGTCATTTGTTTAAAATATTCTTTGGTAACATTATTAATGTCTTAAGTCACATTTTAACCAATTGAATGTTTCTATCAAAAAAGTACTGACCCCAAACGTTTGAATGGCAGTGTATAGCCTATGTTTATGCAAGTGTTAATGGCGTTTCTTTGCAAAATTCTGCATCCAGGGGCCGATTGTATAAACTGCTTAGACTAGTCTAAATAATTGACAATGTAAAAAGCGCTATATAAATAAAGGTGACTTGTTCAAGATTAGTCATAATAACTAGGCCTGGGTAAAAATATTGATTTCTCGATTTTAATCGATTCTCATTTTTACTAATCGATATCGATTCTTAAATCCCAAGAATCGATTAGTCAGTCATCCTGCTTTCAGTCGATGAATGAACCGGACATTGTAGCGCGCCTCCCATTCAATCAATCGCAATAATCTTTGTGCTTTGTTACTATTGATATGAAACAAAGTCTCAGATTTTAAATTACTTCCATTTTATTACGGAATTCAAAAACATGAATGCTGTGGCGCGAGATCGCTCGGGTGCAACTCAGCTCAAGAGAAGCGGGAGCGCGCAACGCACGTGAACTCATCCGCTTTAATACCAGTCGCAGCCACTGATCTACATGTCATTTATATAGTGGTTACAGCGCGAAATAAACATGAATAAGCATCTGAAAGTGTTTAAAAAAATAAGTACATCTTACCGAAATCCGTATCATGTCACATGGAATCGCTCAATCAGTGTTTCAACCGTGTTTCGACAGTAACAGCTAAACAATGTCATGTAGGCCTACGTCACATTTACCTCAGAAAATCCATCTCCAGTGTCCATAAACTCGTTAGTCAGCTAGAAAAATTAACTTTAGAGAGGAGCATTTTGATAAATATATGCTTTTCAATAAGTAATGCATGTTTGAATAAATCTGGCACGTTATGACAGCCACCATTTAAATGTGTACATTTCAAAAAACGATTTGGATTAGAAATATGATTGTAGCCTAGTTGTAAAGTTAATATTATAACATTATTATAAAAAGTGTAATTTTACGTTTTTGTATACATATCAGTTAATTTTTTACTTTCATTATAGTAGGCTATATACCAACTGACTCCCATAGTTTACAGCATTAGTTAAGAGATCTGTTTTCTTTGAGGATATTTGCCATGTACCTGATATACATCCAAAATAATTGACATCGAATCGGAATTGAATTGCAAGCTTGTGAATCGAATCTATTGTTAAATTTGTGTCAATACCCAGCCCTAGTCATAACCATTTCAAGTGAATTGGTCTAATTTGAATGCAAAAATAAAGACTGAATAGCCTGGCTAATTGCTTTTTTTTTTTTTAGACTAGTTCTTAAGACACCGGCTATGTTTATGCAACTGGCCCCTGGTTAACCAGTAGCATAGCTTAGAAATGCAAGTCAAATGATGAGTCATGAATCATTTATTTATTTATTTAGCTTCATATTCTACCGTTTTCACGGTAATTCATTTTAAACACGTTGCTTAGAGCATTGCATGCTCACAAAACATCATTTAACCATTTCAAACATGTTGTTTTGGTCTTATAAAAAGAGAAAATGGAAATAAAATTACACAGGAGAACCAAGCAAACAGTGATCTCTCACCCAAAGTAACATTTACATTCAAGTTGCATTAACACTGTGGCTCACAACATAGTGAATAAAAAAAGAAAAGCAACTTCAAATAATTTCAACGAGGATGAATTGCCATTTAAATGAGAAACGTAAAGGCGTCCACCCCACCACTACTGTTGCTTTCATAACATTTGGAATGTAAACTTGCTCAAATGATAAATTATCCCTCAAATGTAAAGGAATGAGGATTGTGCCGAAAGAAATAACTGTCTGGAATATTATTCATGACATCCTAAAGCCTAAACTGGGATAAATATGCTAAAACCCAGATGTTTAGACCCACAATCATGTGCACCAGACAAACCAAATGAAGCAGCATTTCATAAGAGGCGTTTACTGTGGGAGCCAGCCGGGTGACATTTCAGCAAAAAAAGAAAAGCAATAGTATGTGGTAATAACTTCATTATGTCTACTGGAGCGGTATATTGGTGTAACATTGACATCTAGTGGTCAGGTGGTTTACTTCATGTCGGCGCTACGGCGCTTAAGCTTCTCTGGGTTGTTGGAAGCCATTTGGGAGAAATCCCTGAAGATATCATGATAGGTATCATCACCTACAGGAGGGGGAAAAAAATACAGAAAAATGAGTATTAGCAGAATATTGAATAAGGAGCACAACTTTAAAAGGAGCTATATGTAATTTTCATGTATGAATCAATTTATTAATCAACGTGTGAACAGCTTGTAACGAAACTTTAAAAAAAAAAACGAGACCTTCCTCGACTTTCTAGGTTGTCTATGAAAGCCTGCCGACTGATTTTTATGTGAAGGAATTTGCCGGGAAAATCATAAGAACGTTCACGCGCTCTTGAGAGCCTCTCTTCCGTTCAGGATAATGCCGAAAAAGATATTCTGTACTGTAATGTCAAAGAGATTCTTTCAAACTATAGTCTCACATAGCCAGAGCTATATTGTCTGTAGTCTTAAATATAGGCTTACTTTATAAATCAAACTATCATAAGTGCAATTTTAATGACCTAAATTGTCGACATTACGATTGCAGAGTTTGTGCAATGTCTGCAACAGTCTGCAAACTGTTTGTGCAGTTTCAATGCAGCTTCAAAGAGCTCGACTCAATCCCAGCCGAGGAATAATAATAGTCTTATCTAGCGAAACAATCAGTCGTTTTCTACTAAATAAATAAATATGAATATGTAACCCCTCATGTTCGAACCTGCCCACTCCAAGCGGGACTCGAACTCGGGTCCGCCGGCATGAGAAAGGCTGCAACCCCTAGCGTCAGTCGCTAGAGTGTCTCTTGAGATCAAAGGAGTGAGCTTTACTTTGTCTGGCTATCACCAGACCAAGCTCAATTTAAGATTGAACATTGGTCTGGGGAGTCTGCTATGTATTTTCTACTGCACAAGAGGCATGATCAACGAGCATAATTCAAATTATTATGCAATTGGATAGTCCTTCTCTATCCCTCATTGTGTTAAACCCGCCAATAGCACGCCAGATAAGTCAGTCTGTGATTGGTTCCCGCAAAAGTGTAACTGAAGCAGTAGAAATTAATGTACAGGTTTCCAGACTGAGTTGCAGGGCGAAATCAAATTGTCGGCAGATCAGGCTGGGTTTACCCAGTCTAAGGTTTACTCACACAGTGACTACTAGCTGGCCTCTGTTACACATACAGTGAGGAAAATAAGTATTTGAACACCCTGCTATTTTGCAAGTTCTCCCACTTGGAAATCATGGAGGGGTCTGAAATTGTCATCGTAGGTGCATGTCCACTGTGAGAGACATGAAAAAAAAAAAAAAATCCAGAAATCACAATATATGATTTTTTAACTATTTATTTGTATGATACAGCTGCAAATAAGTATTTGAACACCTGTCTATCAGCTAGAATTCCCTCAATAGACCCTCAAAGACCTGTTAAGCCCCGTTTCCACCGAAATTACCTGGAACAATTTGTACCAGGAACTTTTTTTACTGGAACTTTTTTTCCCCCAGACCTGCTGCTGTCTGCGTTTCCACTGCGGTCTAAAGTACCGAGAAGATTAGGCAAATTAGTCCGGTGATGTAGGACTGCGCGCGGCGCGACTGCTCCTCCCAGTCAGCGACGGACAGTAATAATTTTTGTGCGATACTGTCTGCAACAATAACAAGTATAGAGGAGATTCAAGCAGCGCTGCTTTTGCTGGTTATGTATTGGTTTACTTAAGAGGTCATTAACAAAACTGCGGAAAAGAGACGAGCACTGATATTAAAGCGTATTCTAAAATAAGACAAAGTATGTTATTATCAGCTATTACGGACATTGACGTGCGATGGCTGAGACTAACGTGCGCCATCGGACAGAGAGAGCAAGACTGATATTTACCTATACAACAGACAAACCTCGCAAGACTTTTAAAAATGCTCGCAAAAGACTTTGCCGGTTTAAATAAAATGCTGCGTGACCTCAACTAATCAGCATGTTCAGCGCACAAGTCCCACCCCCGAAAGTTCCCGAACTTTGAAAAAGTACCACCTCGGGAGCAGGGCCATTCAGAGGGGGAAATATTTACCCGGAACTTCATTAAGACCCTGGTTCCTGCGGTCGAAACACACTGAGTACCACCCCAAAGTTCCTTGTTCCTGGGGAAAATTGCTGCGGTTGAAACGCGGCTTTAGTCTGCCTTTAAAATGTCCACGTCCACTCCATTTATTATCCTAAATTAGATGCACCTGTTTGAGGTTGTTAGCTGCATAAAGACACCTGTCCACCCCATACAATCAGTAAGAATCCAACTACTAACATGGCCAAGACCAAAGAGCTGCCCAAAAGACACTAGAGACAAAATTGTACACCTCCACAAGGATGGAAAGGGCTACGGGGAAATTGCCAAGCAGCTTGGTGAAAAAAGGTCTACTGTTGGAGCAATCATTAGAAAATGGAAGAAGCAAAACATGACTGTCAATCTCCCTTGGACTGGGGCTCCATGCAAGATCTCACCTCGTGGGGTCTCAATGATCCTAAGAAAGGTGAGAAATCACCCCAGAACTACACGGGAGGAGCTGGTCAATGACCTGAAAAGAGCTAGGACCACCGTTTCCAAGGTTACTGTTGGTAATACACTAAGACGTCATGGTTTGAAATCATGCATGGCACGGAAGGTTCCCCTGCTTAAACCAGCACATGTCAAGGCCCGTCTTAAGTTTGCCAATGACCATTTGGATGATCCAGAGGAGTCATGGGAGAAAGTCATGTGGTCAGATGAGACCAAAATAGAACTTTTTGGTCATAATTCCACTAAACGTGTTTGGAGGAAGAAGAATGATGAGTACCATCCCAAGAACACCATCCCTACTGTGAAGTATGGGGGTGGTAGCATCATGCTTTGGGGGTGTTTTTCTGCACATGGGACAGGGCTGCACTGTATTAAGGAGAGGATGACCGGGGCCATGTATTGCGAGATTTTGGGGAACAACCTCCTTCCCTCAGTTAGAGCATTGAAGATGGGTCGAGGCTGGGTCTTCCAACATGACAATGACCAGAAGCACACAGCCAGGATAACCAAGGAGTGGCTCTGTAAGAAGCATATCAAGGTTCTGGCGTGGCCTAGCCAGTCTCCAGACCTAAACCCAATTGAGAATCTTTGGAGGAGCTCAAACTCCGTGTTTCTCAGCGACAGGCCAGAAACCTGACTGATCTAGAGAAGATCTGTGTGGAGGAGTGGGCCAAAATCCCTCCTGCAGTGTGTGCAAACCTGGTGAAAAACTACAGGAACCGTTTGACATCTGTAATTGCAAACAAAGGCTACTGTACCAAATATTAACATTGATTTTCTCAGGTGTTCAAATACTTATTTGCAGCTGTATCATACAAATAAATAGTTGAAAAATAATACTGGATTTATTTTTTTTAGATTATGTCTCTCACAGTGGACATGCTCCTACGATGACCATTTCAGACCCCTCCATGATTTCTAAGTGGGAGAACTTGCAAAATAGCAGGGTGTTCAAATACTTATTTTCCTCACTGTATACTTTTTAACCACAAAGGCTTGTCTTGCACTAGCGTCCACGACTTCACACATTACGTAATCATGTTGGAAAGGTCATGCGTACGTGACGTTCGTTTGTGTACTCCGGTTCAAAAAGGTAGGGTAGGGCGAAAAACTCCATCTCATTTTCTCCTCCAACTTCAAAATCGTCCGACATCGTTGTTTTACTTTTTTTGTAAATGTCTTTGCACATTCGCTGTGGAAACACTGGGGCAGTACTTCCACCTACGTCATGCGTGGCCTTTCCAATGTGAAGTCGTGGACGCTAGTGCAAGACGAGCATTTGTGGTTAGAAAATAACAATGGTTTCGCTAGTTAAGACCCTTTTTTCTCTGCTGGGATCGTGTCGAGCTTTTGAGGCTGCATTGAAACTGCAATTTGGACCTTCAACCCATTGGTCCCCGTTGAAGTCCACTATAATGGAGAAAAATCCTGGAATGTTTTCCTCAAAAACCTTAATTTCTTTTCGACTGACAAAAGAAAGACATGGAGATCTTGGATGACGTAGGGGTGAGTAGTTTATCGGGAAATTAATGCTGAAGTGAACTACTCCTTTAACTGCTGTTTTCTCACCGCTGTCATTTTTTGTCTTTGTTTTGTTATTGAGAGAAAGTGTGCAGCACATTATTACATTTTTATCTAAATGTCGCTCTCAGCAGTGCGGGCGGCGTTGAGATGTTCGTTAAAAGTATATCTCTCCAAGGGTAATTAAATTTTTTTTTTACTTCTACACAAAGAACGAAGAATAACTTCGTCATGAGTATATCGGGACACTGAATGACATTCAGTCTGGTCTCGTGTGCACGTATGCGAGCGGGCATGAGCAGTAAATTGCTACGCTGCAGTTCACTTAACGGCCACCAGTGTCGCTAATAGCAAGGGTTTCTGAATTCTACATGTAGCCCTACATGTATATAAAAATGAATCCTTTACATATGTTACAGGTGTAAAACTCAAATTACCTTACAGCACTTTACATTTAATTTCCAAAACAAATGAGATGGAGTATGTACTTCAGTCATATACTGTATGAGAGCGTAAATAATATCCCTGTGTGTGTGTGAAATGATTAAAGATGGAAAACCTGGAGTCTAACAGAGTTTAACAAGGTCTAACAAGATGGTTGATTTCAGCCTGATGTCAACACCAGCACCCAGAAGAGAAGAGTTGGATTTGTAATTGTACATAAGTGCACTTGTTATTCATACATGAGGAAGTACGGTAGCAGAGGATTACCTGTAGCACGCAGTGCAGAGGACACACACTGCAAGCAGGAGACACCTGGCCACCGGTCTCAGGACATGTGCACACACGCACGCACGCACACACACACACAGATGCACCACAGCAAAAACTGATTTATATACAGAGACATAGACAGATGGACAAACTCACTGCCATGAACAAGCCCCCCAGCAAAACACCAGATGCAAAAAGCATAAGCACCACAAAAAAAGCACACCTGCAAACATCTGGCACTGCAATAAGAGTATCAGATTCAGAGTAACAGAGTATCATATTGGAAAGCCAAATATTAAAATAATGATCATAATGCTCTGTCTAAATGATCACCAGGGATAGAAGTTTTGATTTAATGAAGGTTGATAGTAAACATGTTGGTTGAATGGTGATGGTGTCCCATGCAATGCCAAATGCCCATGCCCATCCCATAATAGCTGAATCATCGGAATTACTGAAGGAAATACTAGTGCTTGCATAGGATGGATGGATGGATGGATGAACGGAGATAGATAGATGGATGGATGGATGGATGGATGGATGAACAGAGATAGATAGATGGATGGATGGATGGATGGATGGATGGATGGATGGATGGATGAACAGAGATAGATAGATAGATAGATAGATAGATAGATAGATAGATAGATAGATAGATAGATAGATAGATAGATAGATAGATAGATAGATAGATAGATAGATAGATAGATAGATAGATAGATAGATAGATAGATAGATAGATGGATGAACGGACATAGATAGATAGATAGATAGATAGATAGACAGACAGACAGACAGACAGACAGACATGGATGGATGAACGGACATAGATAGATAGATAGATAGACAGACAGACAGACAGACAGACATGGATGGATGAACGGACATAGATAGATAGATAGACAGACAGACAGACAGACAGACATGGATGGATGAACGGACATAGATAGATAGATAGATAGATAGATAGATAGATAGATAGATAGATAGATAGATAGATAGATAGATAGATAGATAGATAGATAGATAGACAGACAGACAGACATGGATGGATGAACGGACATAGATAGATAGATAGACAGACAGACAGACAGACAGACAGACAGACAGACAGACAGACAGACAGACAGATAGATAGATAGATAGATAGATAGATAGATAGATAGATAGATAGATAGATAGATAGATAGATAGATAGATAGATAGATAGACAGACAGACAGACAGACAGACATGGATGGATGAACGGACATAGATAGATAGACAGACAGACAGACAGACAGACAGACAGACAGACAGACAGACAGACAGACATGGATGGATGAACGGACATAGATAGACAGATAGACAGACAGACAGACAGACAGACATGGATGGATGAACGGACATAGATAGATAGATAGATAGATAGATAGACAGACAGACAGACAGACAGACAGACAGACAGACAGACAGACAGACAGACAGACAGACAGACAGACAGACAGACAGACAGATAGATAGATAGATAGATAGATAGATAGACAGATAAAAACTAAATTAGGTTATCTACAAAACTAAGTTTGAATGGAATCTGTATGTTAAGCAGTTCGAGGCGAATTATGTAATTGGTGCAAACTGTAAAGAAGAAGAAGAAGAAAAGATGAAGAATTTCAGCATGGTGATATCTTGCAAGCGCTGTATAATGACCGGCTGAGTTTATCCTTTACATTATGTTAAACAAGCCTGCAAGCCTAATCCGGTCTCACCAGACACTAAATAAATCAAACCCATACTAGCTCAAAAATGAGAAACACCGCACATTCCAATTCAGGTGTTTCTAATAGATCAACACCAGCCATACAAACAAAACTAAAAGATTTGTGTAAAAGCACACGGTCACAGTACAAGCAGTACTAATGCCACCTAATAAAACACACTGTCCAACATTTCATCAAAACATTATCAAAGGTACTAAAAGAACTGTAATGTAAAGTCCCATTCTTTTACACAGCGCTTTGTTTAGTGTCAATGTGTAATACTCTACCATTGGTAACGTTAGCGCTCAACTAATATTGTATCACAGTTTTGGAGTTCCCAACAAAACCATTGTATCCTATCAAAACGTAGTGTTAACATTCACTGTTTCCATATGTTTTAAAGTGCTTTAGCAAAGTGCACAAATCCACATACTGTCCTTTCTTCTTTTTAATTCTCTGTTACACTCAAGTTTTCCTCTCATGTCATCTAAATGTACATCTAGTTAATTCTGGCCAGCCGATGCCCGACCACTTAGCTGATTCTTGATGGTTTGAAAGCTTTTCTTAGTGTGTCCAATCACAGACCCCGCCCCGCCCCCAGCACCACAGCCCCGCCCCTCAGAATGACCTGATGGTGTGCCGTCCATCTCCCGCATCTCCTTGTTCATCTTGGCTATCCGGAGTCTAGGAGGAAAACCATAGTGGATGACATGTTAATCAAGTTATTAGCAGGAATAACTTCATCAAATGTCCCGTAAGTGAATTAGTGCTGAGTTCAGCTGATACTCTCTATCTGTCTAAGACTACTTACAGCGTGACGATGTCGGCGTTGGCGTTATCTATGGCTATGCCGATTGGGTCCTTATTTTCAATGTCTTTTGCATTGTAGTCCGCTCCTCTCTTAAGAAACAGACACACCAACCTATGACACAGAGAGAGACACGTTAGGTCAGAGGTCGGCAACCTTTATGACATTTTAGTTTTCCTAGTTAAAGGGATAGTTCACCCAAAAATGATGAAATCACTCTCAAGTTATCCTAGGTGTATATGACATTCTTCTTTCAGATGAACACAATCAGAGTTATATTAAAAAAATGTCCTAGCTCTTCCAAGGTTTATAATGGCAGCCCAAAAAAGTGCATCTATCCATTATATAACTGCTCCACACGGCTCCAGGGGTTAATAAAGACCTTCTGAAGGGAATCCATGTGTTTGTGTACGAAAAATATCCATATTTAAAGCTTTATAAAGTAAAATTTGTCTGCCTTCTGTATTGAACGGAAGATGAACGAAGGTCTTACGGGGTTTGGAACGACATTAGGGTGAGAAATGAATGACGACATTTTCATTTAAATTTTCATCATTAATTAAACAAAATAATGGAAAATTGCTTCCGAAATATTTAAGGTTCTGCACTATTTCTGTTACTAATCAAATCATCTCTAATTTTTGGGTGAACTATCCCTTTAAATCACTGTGCAGTGTATAAATAACCAACAATTTTAATAACAGCTTTGATGATCAAACCTTACTTGATCAATCACAAATTTGCTTTTTTGATTAGTAACAGAAATAGTGCAGAACCTTAAATATTTCTGAAGCAATTTTCCATTATTTTGTTTAATTAATGATGAAAATTTAAATGAAAATGTCGTCATTCATTTCTCACCCTAATGTCGTTCCAAACCCCGCAAGACTTTCGTTCATCTTCAGAACACAAATAAGATCTTTTCGATGAAATCTGAGAGCTTTCTGTCCCTCCATTGACAGCTACACAACTACCACTTTGAGACTCGATCGCTTTATATGATGAAAAGATTTAATTTAGGATTTTATTCACATTTAAACATTGATCAGCAAACATAAATAGAAGCTCAACTGAACCTGCTTGATGCGTGAGAACAAACCTCGGCCCCACTTTATATTAGGTGGCCTTAACTACTATGTACTTACATAAAAAAATAAGTACAATGTACTTACTGTGTTCATATTGTATTGCAAAACACCTTTGCTGATATTGAGGTGGGATACGGGTAAAGTTAGGGACAGGTGTGGGGGTATGGGTAAGTTTAAGGGTAGGGTTAGGTGTAAGGGAAGTGTCAGTGTAATTACAAATGTAACTACAGAAATTAATTACAGATGTAATTACATGCAGGTCTTTTAAAAAATGTAAGTACAATGTAAAAACATGTATATACACAATAATTGCAATGTATCAAGTGATTAATTAAAATGTTAGTACATAGTAGTTAAGGCCACCTAATATAAAGTGGGTCCCAAACCTCTTGCTGAAGCTCAAACGTGATGCGTAACACAAGAATGAACCTCATTGGTTCTTGCTGAAGCTCAAACGTGATGCGTAACACGAGAATGAACCTCATTGGTTCTTGCTGAAGCTCAAACGTGATGCGTAACACAAGAATGAACCTCATTGGTTCTTGCAGAAGCTCAAACGTGATGCGTAACACGAGAATGAACCTCATTGGTTCTTGCTGAAGCTCAAACGTGATGCGTAACACAAGAATGAACCTCATTGGTTCTTGCTGAAGCTCAAACGTGATGCGTAACACAAGAATGAACCTCATTGGTTCTTGCAGAAGCTCAAACGTGATGCGTAACACAAGAATGAACCTCATTGGTTCTTGCAGAAGCTCAAACGTGATGTGTAACACAAGAATGAACCTCATTGGTTCTTGCTGAAACTCAAACGTGATGCGTAACACGAGAATGAGCCTCATTGGTTCTTGCTGAAGCTCAAACGTGATGCGTAACACGAGAATGAACCTCATTGGTTCACACACGTCAAGTGAACATGCTTGAGCTTCTGTTTACAACTGATGTGTGAGATGTTGAATGTTTAAATGTGAATAAAAGTCTAAATTCAATCTGTTCATCATATAAAGCGATCGAGTCTCTTCAGAAAATTTGGACTAAACCGCTCAATTCATATGGATGAGTTTTATGATCTCTTTATGAAGCTTGTAATTATAACTTGTAAGCCGGGACCTCCAACAGAGCACCTGACTGATACAGATTAATTTAGCTGTTGCCACTGAAACACTTCATTCCCGATCCAAGGATGTAAAAAGCTTGTCACGTGTTGTCATTGGTAAATACGACATGGCGTGAACTCAGCTTATATTAGTGTCCACACCAGAGGAAGATATTGTAATTATTTTGAATGCTTGGGCACTTTAAAGTCTGGTGGATTCTGATGGTTTTTATCTGGAATAAAATCATTCTGAAAGTGATTCCAACGATATTGTTTCTCTGCACGAGCGTAACTGGTGTGCAATGTCGTCAGACGTAGCGAAAGCGTTTTGAACTGCGAGAGGCACTTTTATGGACTCCAAAAACAGAGCAACAATCACTGCCATTATAAAGCTTAGATTAGCCTGGACTTTTTTTAATATAACTCCGATTGTATTCGTCTGAAAGAAGAAATGTCATATACACCTAGGATGACTTGAGGGAGAGTAAATCATGGGCTAATTAAATTTTTGGGTGAACTATCCCTTTAATATCAGGTGTAAATAGGGCCTTATTTTCCATAGCAGTAGATTTAGCCGTGGTAGCGCAGATTCACCAGCAGGGTGCGCCACCGTTGAAAAGTTTTGCAGGAAACACTGGCTTTGAGTAAAAGACTGATCTTGGAATTTTAAGAGTCACTATCAAGAACATAACTGTTCAAATGAATATCGCTACTAAACGGGACATCGATATTTCTTTTACCCAGCCCAGCCCTAGTGTGTTACCCAGTATGTCCCAGTATGGTAGCATGGTGTAGTGGTCCTCTCCCCCTCAAGTCCACCTGGTTAACATTAGCGCCGTTCTGTAGAAGGAACTCACAGGCTGCCAAGGAATTCTGCAGAGAGAAATACACAGTAATTATTCATATTACTCATGCAATACACACTCAAAACATGATCACTGGACGCACACACACACACTCACAGCCAAAGCGGCTTGTATTAGTGGAGTTCTGCTGTCTTCAGCCACATTGACCCAGTTGACATCAGCGCCGTGCGCCAGAGCGTCTGCCATGAGAGGGAAATGCTGCATTGCCACAGATCGATACAGCAAAGCCCCGGGATGGAGACCACTCAGATCCTCCTCTTCATCATTCTCTGTACAGAGAGACAGAGAGAGAGTCAGTAAGGAGTTTGTGTGGTCAAATGGATGTGTGATCATATCTCTGTGTATGTGTGTGTAACCTTTATGAGAGCTGGAATTGTTCTTCATTATGTCACTTGGGCTCAGGCCTGTAGGGGAAACATCAAGAAACAGCCCAGTGATTAGATCAGTAGAAACTGGAACAGACACTTCATTTCATTGTTTCAATTTACTAGGGTCATCGTGTGTGTGTGTCAAGGTAACTACATTCAGATTTACTACACATTTCAGTGTAGTTTGACTTTATTTCTGATAGTAACAATTTAGTTTTTAATTTTATGAACATATTTTAGTGTTTAGTTATAGTTAAGGAATCACTTGAGGAACCAACAGAAAAAATTCACACTTTTTGAAACATCCTGATATATGCCGGTTTTTCAGGGCCGTATTTACACAGTAATCACAATCATAGAAAACGTCTCAACTGTATATGTATCTACTGCAAGACAAGCTCTGATCACTATAATAACAGCAATGTTTAAGATGTCATGACATTTGATTTACGTGGAGTTAAAAAGTGCCACTATTATGCTTTTTCGAATATAAACTTTCATGCAGTGTGCACGACAAATAAAGTTATCGTCTCCTAAAAGAAAGAATCGATTCTGAACTGCTGAAACGAGTCGTCAGTAATTCCAGTCTCACTTCCTGTTCCAAACCTACATAATGTAACCATGGGCGTCGGAAGCAAAAAAAATGTGGGTGGGTCCTCCCCAAAAAAAATGTTTTACTGGAGTTGATGCCATTTACATTAAGTACAAATAAGCCACCTTGTTTACTAAATGTCTGGTTGGGCCAGACAAAATTACGGAAGACACAAAAGTTAATACAGTTGCGATAGTGTAGGGGGAAAGCGCATGGCATCAAGTTGACCAAGGTTCAAATCCGCATTTTGGCGAACTTGCTCTACTCCCTTTTCCCATCACATATAAAATCGGAAAATACTGAAATAAGAAAATATTTGAAACGTGGAAATAAAGCGTCTAACGTGTGTTTAAAGCTGCACTATGTAACTTTTCCGTCCACTAGAGGTTGCCTATTCAAAACAAAGGCGTAGTTTAATGACACCACGTTTGAGCGCAGAATCTTGGGACATGTGGTCTTCATCTCACAGCTGGTGGAAAAGAATCGGGATGCAGAAATCATGTTCATGGATGTGATTTATTAACGTTACTGTAGTATGAAGCAGTGTTAATTTTGACAGCATATTTTGATTTAGTTTTAGTCTAGTTTTAGTCGTCTAAATATCATAAGATTTTAGTCGACTAAATCTACAGTAAATTTACTTTCCTAAAATCTAATGAGTTTAGTTAAAGTGTAATACATTAAGCATTTAAATATTACATAACCGACTGTCACTTGAACTGACATTGACATCCTTTTGTTTTTGACATTAAAAATACACGAAAGAGAGCTCAATTCACTTTTTTGTTTGTTTTTAAAAACATCTATATAGTTTTTATAACTTTGTATTTCTGTTTTAGTTAGTATATCATGTTAAGCTAAAGCTTCAAATAAGTTTATTAATTTTTTTAATTTCAGTTAACATTTATTTAATTTCAAGTAACAAAGATTTTTTTGAATGGTTTTAGTGAACTATTATAACCCTGATACTTTATTGAATATGTGTCAAATACTGGTCTTTCCTCCTGACTATGAATTAAATGGGAATTAATTTAAATTCGGTTTATTGTGTAAGCAAAAACGAATGTATAATGCGTGACTTTTAATTATAAACCAGCTGTAAATACACCGGGACTCTTATTTTTAAATCTCGCCTTACTATTGCAGTTGCAGGAGCTCATTCAAGTTCAGATGAGGAGATAAAATATGCATTGTTACAACCGTCTAAAACATATTACTATATAAACATCGTAAAGTAAACATTGTCATTATTCATCAGCATTAGTTCATAAACAATTGCCTGGCATAAATATGTGTTATTCATTGATTGTGAGCCGTTCTGGAGCGCTGTATTGGGGATGCGTGAGTGAGCCTGTAGAGCAACAGCACCGTGTTCTCCAGCGGTTAGATCAGCACGTCCAAATCAAATGTGCGCATCTGTTACACAGGACATCAGTTCTGACTGGATCTCTTCCCTAATCGTCCCTCCCTAACATTGTCGTCTCGTTTTTATTTGTTGACGAAAATGACAGTTGATTTTCGTTATAGTTTTTGTCATCCAACACTAGTTTTTATTTAGTTATCGTCTTGTTTTCGTCAGTTAAAAAAGGTAGTTGACGAAAATTATTCGCCAACGAAATTAACGCTGGTATGAAGCAGAGCAGGGCCGAGTGTTGTGGAGCTGAGCAAGGCCGCTGGAGCAATTGTTCATAATATGAACACAACACACTCCTCGCGAGCAGCGGGACTTTTATTAAGCCACAGTCGCCGGCACCACTTCCGCTTTTCCGGTCATGAGTATGAGGTATTGCAGCTCTGTTCATCATATTAGACACATCTGAGTGTGTTGAAAATGATGTTATGACGTTACTCTGTGCGTTCGCTCAGCGGCTGCTATGACACTTGTTCACACTGCAGTGAGAGTAAAGCGCTTCTGCAATATAAAACCGGAAACCGAGGCTAACGCAGATATGACGCAATTGACAGGCGCCTCCCTCACACGTCCCGGTTCCTTGGTTAAAATAGCAATTTTCTCAAGATTTACAAATAGTTAATAATTTTTAATAATAAAGTTTTTATCAGTTACGGTTAGTGGTGAACGGACATATGCGCTGAATTACAGACGGTAAAAGTGAGTGGATCCGATGTCATTAGTCTTAAAAAGTGGGTGGGTCTTGTCCATGAATGTAACAAATTTGCGTAATGCCAATCTATGATCTTCATTGGCTGCCCACAAACAACGTCTACTTCGACCCTGAAACACTGTAGTTGTAGCTGAGAGAGTTTGGTTCGTGTTGTCGACATGTTGAGAAGACGTCGTTTTCAGTGCTGAGAATCCACTTCAAAATGCTCTTTAAAAGAACAAGGACTGGCGCTGGAATTGATACGGTAAAACCAACGCCATAGTTACCATTCATTAATATTCATAAGTGTATGCAAGTGCCGAAGAAGCTGAAATTCAGATATGGTAATAGGCATTTAGTTTCCGACAGCCGCTGACAGACTGGGCCGTCTGACCATTCAGAGCAGAGTAGATGTGCAGATTACTGAATCTTCAAACTAACTGTTTTCAGACTGTTTTGAGATATTAGATGATGTGCAATGTAAATTATGAGAAAATATTTTTTTTTAACCATGGGTGCCTATTGTAGGAGAACCTTAAAAATAGCATAATATGGGCACTAAGAGAACACAACTTAGCACACTTGTGCACTTAAAGCAATTGCATATACTGTATGAAATACTCTGAGATGGATCATATAACTGCAAGTTACATGAAAGTTTGCTTATAACAATGAAGAGTGCTCTGCTGTGTCCTACCAGCCACTGCGGTTTAATGCGTGTCCATCTTTGTTATCAGTATGAGTGACTTTACTGGCATCTCATTGCCATCTGCATGTGGGACTGTCTTCCTCCACACAGACACACAGGTCAGGTTATTCCATGCCACTATTTTTAGTTGCATTTTAGTTTTTCATTTACTTTGCATTAATTATTTTATGTCAGTTTATGCAAAAAATATTTAATATATAAATATAAAATATTTTCGTCTTTGTTTTATTTTGAGTACAGTATCTGATGATAACCCTGGTGTGTATGCATTTCTATGCTGAACTGTAGCAGAGAATCAAAAATACAGTGTCTTGGTTCTTGGGTGCATGACTCTGCATGCATGTGTGTAAATTATAGCATGCAGTGAGGTTTTTGTGTGTGTACCCGTGAGTCGTGGCAGAGTGGCTCGGTTGGGTTTGGGTTTGAGGGCAGGGCGTATGTTTGGTTTCTCTTGCGTGGTTGCTCGGTTTCGTCGGGCACTGGAGCGCCGCAGGAGCGCTCCTCGGCCAGTCTCCGGAAGCTTGTGGATGAATTTCTTCTCTACATACTTAGAGCGAATCCATGACTCCTTATCTTGCCTGAGAAAACATATACCGATTATATATATATTCTAAACAAAACTGTGGTTTTAGTGATGACTAGCACAGGCAGACACACACACACACACACACACACACACACACACACACACACATTAGGGCTGTCGATTTAACGTGTCAATTCAATTCATTAGTTATGGGGGTAAAAAATTTAACACACCCGCTCCAGACCTACATAGTTCACCTTACATTTCATATAGTTGATTTGTGAACATGATGAAGGACAACAACTCACTGTGTGATGGAGCTTATAGAATGCAGTTAGAATGCCCCTAATGCAAAAATGCTCCTGTATGAGTTTGTGTGTTTTATTTATATCATGATATAGTTAAGCAATATCACACGAGTAACGAGCGCAATATCGCTTGAGTGCTGTTTTTGTCCCGAATAGCACAAGTACAAATGTGATATTGATTTTGTACAACAGCTCAATAAATAAGAAGTTGATATTGCTCTATATTTTATACACAATATTGTCTGCTTTTGCTCAATTTTGCCAATTAAAATATTACCTATAAATCCAGAGCAGAACCGTTGCGTCTCCAAGCAACACACACACACACACGTTACGTATCTAAATGAATCAGCGTTTTGAGTGAATCAATCAGGTGAACTAATGATTCAATGGCCCATTCATAAAGAGAGCCATTTATTTAATTCCTGAATGAATCAGTCGTTTGAATGAATGCCTCAGTGGCTGAATCTGAAATCGCCCCCTATAACCTCAAATAGGGCATTATTTGAAGGGACAGCCATTTGTAGTGGTGTCTGAAACCATAGTGGACGTTATTGAGTGTACTCATTCAATCCCACATTGCACCGCGATAACAAGTGTACAGCCGATGTACACACAACGACTGTCTGAATTCACTATTCACTCATTCAAGTGAACTGTATTAGTGGACTAATGTAGGGAAATAGGGAATGAGGCTATCCACAAGTTTCCTATGCCACATGATGAATGATTTCTTAAGCATTTATTAATCTCAGTTAATGTTAATCTCAACATTTACTAATACTTGATTAAAATCAAAAGTTTTATCTGTTAACATTAGTTAAAAGGTGCTATAAGTGATGTTGCACGTTTTTTAGGCCAAAACATTTTTTTGTCACATACAGCAAACATCTCCTCACTATCCGCAAACTGCCTGTCCCCTGAACACACTGTAAAAAAAACGCGGTCTCTGTAGTCAGCACAAGCTCCACAAACGGCAACAAAAACAATCTTGGGCAGTCTGGACAACGAAACATAATAAACAGTGCTCCAGCCAATAACCGACAAGAATGATTTGGGGGTGGAGGTTTGGGGTTAGTGCGCGTGCACATGAAGTGTGTGTAGAAGAGAGGAGCATAAAGAGGGAAGTTTGAATTATATGATTTTGAAATGGCCGACACACGACCAAAGAGACGACGTTCTGATGCACAACTTGCAACAAAAAGGGAAAAGGAGAAGGAACGCGCAAAGTCGCGAATTTACATTGGAAAAGCCTTCGAAAGGTGGCGAGAACTCCGGCGGCAGAAGGGCTTCCAATCAGGAAGCACTGAGGGGAGGAGGAAGGGTCTAGCTAGCCTCTGTTTTGTTTGACAACACTTCGAACGTCAACAAGAATTTAGGCTCCGATCACACAGAACGCGTTTTTCAGGTTTGAAAACGCGAGGCGCACTGCACTGCCTTTTATTGGTCGACGTTTTTCAATTTAGAAAATAGCAGTGCGCTGCGTTTTTTTTTTATGTTGCTAAGGAACCGTCTTTAATGAACCGGATAAAAAATTGTAATCGCTTGACAGCCCTAATACACACACACACACAATTACATATATACATATATAAAAGCATCTTTCATATAGACATGCTGATCAAAGGTTAGGTAGAAAACAAAGCAAAACTGCCAATTAACTAGTACATTGCCTTTACTGTACCTCGGACTAGAAGGATGGGGCTTCTTGATTGTGATTTCATCAATACGCGCCTCATAGATCTTGTTAATGGCTCCGTTTCCTAACTCGCACATGAGCTGAAGAAATGGATAGAATGGACAAAAAGAGAGGTGTGACTAATCAAAGTGCATACTTCAAAACCTTTTAATCTCAAACATAAATATGTGAACATGACATTGATACTTTCTTACTTTGACGAGCTCTGGTTCCCACGAGTCCAGCGTAAGGGACCGTACCTTTGAGAAGTGGACACCTAAACTCCTGCAAACACGAAACCCAATTCAGATGCATGTTTGTATTAAAAGTTATATAGTTGTGTGTGTGTGTGTGTGTGTGTGTGTGTGTGTGTTACCTGTGTATGCCAGAGCAGGTAATGCACAGTGTGATGCCCAGATTAATTGAGGCCCAGTCGGGTCCGGGCTCCCCGCAGTCACAGCACTGTCCGTTCCCTGAGATAGCCTGCACCTCCTCCAGGGCCTCCCGACCAGACGTTTCCGGCTCCCCGCCACTCAAACGCACACTTCCCGCAGACACTGAGCTACAGCGATCTCTCTATTGAACACACACACACACACACACACACACACACACACGTATAACACATTTATGTCCTTCATTAAAATATAGCATTTTCTGCTTGATTCAACACGCCTGTAGTCATGATTGTTTGTGTGGAAATGTACTATAAATGTGCTATATGTAAAAACAAAGCTGTCAGCTTTGGAAACATCCTCAAAGGTGAAAAAAGTACTGTTAAAAAGATTATATAATATTTATATATTATATAATAAAGAGTCTCAGCCTCAGAGGTCAAAGCTACTGTGTTGGCTGAACATCTGATGCATCTGGCACACAAAATGGGAAACACTTCGAGAGTTTCAAAGTCGTCATCTGATTGGTTGAATTGTACAGGATTTCGGGAAGACATGTGTTGTTGTGTTTTTTAACAGTCCACCGAGAAACAAAAGCCGTCATGACGACAAACCCCTCATGGAAGAAAGCCGCCATGTTTACAACTGTGACAATGAGCACTTAGGATCAACTGAACGCTGGATTTTCAAAATTTCAAAGTATGTGAAGTTTGTGGCATAGACTCCTTAAAATACGTCCAAGAGTTTTACACACCAGTCTGTTATTGTAGGGACATGAACTGTGATTGGTTGCTTTACATGTCAGTCAGACGGCCTCTGGCCGGTCCTTGGCCAGTGAAAAGCCGTCAGTCTGAAGGTCTGGCTATGAGACTAGTCTGTAGTTGGATTGTCACAATATAAAAAATTCTGTAATTTATAACAATACCACTGAAATTCATGCTTCTTTAAGCCATTTTTCGACACCAAAAGGAATATACTAATCAACAAACTATTTTATTTAAAAAATGTTATATTAATAAAATATAACTGAACAAATTAAATAAAAGCTAACATACTTTTCACATATTTCTCAATTAATTGATCAAAGCAAACTTTGCTTCATGTTTTTCGAGTAAACATAATAAAGGAATAAACTAAATAAATACCTCTTAATAGTGTAGTTTGATTAATATTGATGACATTTTAGACAGTGGCAGGTCTCTTTGCCTGCATTTGCAAGGCTTAACACACAGTTTTAATATTTTGTTATATACAGTCAAACTAAAAATTATTCAGACACCAGATATAATTTTTTTTTAAAGTGCAAAAAAAAAATGTACTAGAATTGTTTTTGGGTGCAGGGACACTATAGTTCATTTATGTAAGTGAGGATAGCAAAATAAAGTCAACTGTGACATATTATACTCAAACATTCTTCATACATTGACTACCAGTAAAATTGATAAACATTTGGGACCAAAATGATTCAGACACTTTGACCTCACCATGTTTTGCTCAAGTGTTTTTTCTTTAATTGCTAATGTGACCTTTTACACCACAGACTGAACAAAATTAAGCATTGCTTGGTCATTGCTTGACCTAAATTGGTATTATCTAATGGTATACTTAAATTAAACAGCTGATTGGTTGATTGTAATCCATTACATACCTTTCTATCAAAGTTATCTGACATTATCAAGATGAATTTGTTCTGACACAGAGTTCCTTGTCATATTTTATTACCATTAACTATAGCAAATAAACTGTGATAATGTAAGAAAATGTTGAAGGTCTGAATAAATGTTGGTTTGACTGCATGTGATTTCTTTGCCCCGTCAGTTTTAAAAATAAATCAACTGTGTTTCCAAGACTCGAGGCATTTTGACCAAGAAGCACATTTGAATGGTGCATGTAGCCAGTAGCCACATCACAGCAACATGTCATTATTCAGAGCATACGTGCAATTATGCGCGAGAGTGCTGCAAAGAACTAGACAGCAGTGAATACACAGGTATTTCAGTACTAACAATACTGTAGAAAGATTGTTATCGTTACATTAATATTTATTTTAACTTTGTACTTTTGACATACCTAGTCAGTAGTAAAATAATTGTATATCACTGTAAGTAATATAATATAATAAGTAGTTTTATATAAATCTGTAGAATTTTATAGAATGCCTGCACTTAGATATTTAGTTAAAGTGTGTGTGTGTGTGTGTGTGTGTGTGTGTGTGTGTGTGTGTGTGTGTGTGTGTGTGTGTGTGTGAGAGAGAGACGTACAGAGCTAAGATTGTCATCTCTTCTGTCCTGGAATGCTGAGGCGATACTGTTCTGGACAGCGCTGATCCAGCTTTGCTGCTGTCGCTCTGAATCAGCCTGTAATAGACAGCTTCTACACAAACACACACACACACACATCATGTCATCTGGAGTATGGGATATGTACAGACTTGTCTAAATGCAGAATAACATATTTACAGGGCTGTTTACAGTCAAATTGCAGCAAGAACCCGGACACTACAAGAGTCAGAAAAATGTTGCATGCTCAAAAATATAAATACACCACCACAGTCCAGTTCTGACAGTTTAACGCACACACACATCGACTCACTTGGAGGGAGAGACAACCTCAAAGCAGAATCGTCTGTCTTGTTCACTGAAGGGCTTTACTGTGCATAACCGCAAGTCCTCGACAACAACAGTGATCTGCTCCTGTTACAGAGAGACAGAGAGCTTGTTTAAATAAAACAAATGTGCTCTGCATGTACAGTGTATGTTTCTAAAGCCACCAAAACAATTTGAACAGTTTAAACAGCCATTCTTTCCGATTCCCAATATTTGTGGGAGTGTATAAGTATCAGTATGTGTGTGAAACATTACTTTTATTGGTTAATGCTACGTGGTCCTTATGTTAGACAATCTGATACTTACATTATGTTTCTTTTGGTAAACCAGCTGGTTCTTCTGAATGGAGAACCAGCGCCTGCAGAATGAACACACACACACACACACACACACACGTATGCACACACACACACACACACACACACACACATCATGGCCTTGTAAGGTATTAATAATGCAATCAGACATATGATTGTAATTCAACTCAGATCCAACAGACTTTGAAATCACACTCAACTCCCTCAACGGACGAACAAATACAAAAGGGCAACAGGTAAAAGAGCAAATACTTCTGCTTAATACAATATTGCTATGATATGATAAGAATTATATGAATTATAAAATTAGTTTCAAGCTGAATATTTGCCAATGTTGAGTGAAACTGAACTCAACAGTTAACAAATAACCACATGAACAAAGACAGAGACTTACAAAACTGCTTACACATAAAAATAAATAAATAAAATAAATTCACTCTTCATTACAGCGTTAAAAATATATATCTAAAATAATTTAATGAAAAATAAATGCATAATCATAGACCTCCAAAAACTAAATTTAACCGTTTTTAATCATTTAGTACTTCATTTAGTTTACTAGTTTTAATATTATTACGTATTATTTTGTTTGTTTATTAAATCAATGCATGTATTAATTTAAATGATTCATTTTTAAAATCATAAATTGCTCTGCAGATATTGGAAGAGTGCTGTACCTGCTCCATGTTTTGAAAGCGTTGCTGGCTCTCTTGTACAGGTAACCTTCCATTGCGATGCCATTGGGCGCATCTGGGCTGAAGTCCATAATGGAGTCATCATAAGACACATCCTAAAGACAGTCACACAAATATATCTTCCCTTAGATGCATGTATAGTGTCTTTGTGTACAGATACAATGGTGAGTGTGTGAGAGAGAGAGTTACTACCTTTTTCTTGACTGCCCCGAGTCTCTGCTCCATGTCCCTTTTCTCTCTCGCTGAATTCAGGACCAGTTGAGTATACTAGATAAAAAGAGGAGAAAATGATGGTCACATTTGATTGTTTGTTCCTTTATTTGTGTCTAAATCAAAGTTACAGAAGCAATGTAGCAATGTTCATCTGGAGTTGCTTGTTTTTTTAAATATTTTTGGCAAATGTAAAGGCTCTTTCACACCAAAGTGAAATGAATAAGCCTCAGGCTGAAGGAAATGCTAATTCACGTATGAACAGAAGAGGGCGCTAACCAAACAAAACTTTTAACTGTGCTGCCCTTTTGGACTGAAGAAGAATAGGATGCAGGGGAAGAAAGTTCAACACTCTTTCTTCAGAAAAGACATTGCTTAATAAAGTGAGATTAAATACATAAAGTACAGGTGCTGGTCATATAATTAGAATATCATCAAAAAGTTGATTTATTTCACTAATTCCATTCAAAAAGTGAAACTTGTATATTATATACATTCATTACACACAGACTGATACATTTCAAACATTTTTTTAATTAATTTTGATGATTATAACAGACAACTAAGGAAAATCCCAAATTCAGCATCTCAGAAAATTAGAATATTGTGAAAAGGTTCAATATTGAAGACACCTGGTGCCACACTCTAATCAGCTAATGAACTCAAAACACCTGCAAAGGCCTTTAAATGGTCTCTCAGTCTAGTTCTGTAGGCTACACAATCATGGGGAAGACTGCTGACTTGACAGTTGTCCAAAAGACGACCATTGACACCTTGCACAAGGAGGGCAAGACACAAAAGGTCATTGCAAAAGAGGCTGGCTGTTCACAGAGCTCTGTGTCCAAGCACATTAATAGAGAGGCGAAGGGAAGGAAAAGATGTGGTAGAAAAAAGTGTACAAGCAATAGGGATAACCGCACCCTGGAGAGGATTGTGAAACAAAACCCATTCAAAAATGTGGGGGAGATTCACAAAGAGTGGACTGCAGCTGGAGTCAGTGCTTCAAGAACCACTGCGCACAGACGTATGCAAGACATGGGTTTCAGCTGTCGCATTCCTTGTGTCAAGCCACTCTTGAACAACAGACAGCGAAGCGTCTCGTCTGGGCAAAAGACAAAAAAGTGGTCCAAAGTTATGTTCTCTGATGAAAGTAAATTTTGCATTTCTTTTGGAAATCAGGGTCCCAGAGTCTGGAGGAAGAGAGGAGAGGCACACAATCCACGTTGCTTGAGGTCCAGTGTAAAGTTTCCACAGTCAGTGATGGTTTGGGGTGCCATGTCATCTGCTGGTGTTGGTCCACTGTGTTTTCTGAGGTCCAAGGTCAACGCAGCCGTATACCAGGAAGTTTTAGAGCACTTCATGCTTCCTGCTGCTGACCAACTTTATGGAGATGCAGATTTCATTTTCCAACAGGACTTGGCACCTGCACACAGTGCCAAAGCAACCAGTACCTGGTTTAAGGACCATGGTATCCCTGTTCTTAATTGGCCAGCAAACTCGCCTGACCTTAACTCCATAGAAAATCAATGGGGTATTGTGAAGAGGAAGATGCAATATGTTTTCAGTTGGCCAAGATTTCTAAAAATCCTTTCTTTGTATTGGTCTTAAGTAATATTCTAATTTCTGAGATACTGAATTTGGGATTTTCCTTAGTTGTCAGTTATAATCATCAAAATAAAAATAAAAAAATACACTGTGAGTAATGAATGAATATAATATACAAGTTTCACTTTTTGAATGGAATTAGTGAAATAAATAAATGTTTTGATGATATTCTAATTATATGACCAGCACCTGTATATTTGTGCAACTTAATATAGTTATTGTAGGTTAGCATCATTTTCTGAGTTTGCATTTCACAGTTTTTATTCATTTTGAGGAATACTCAGTGTTGGAAAGGTTACTTTGGAAATATTATAGGTTACAGATTACAAGTTACTAGGGATGTAACGATACATTGCATATCGAGATTATCACGATATAAAAATCTACAAGCTACGGTGGCCGCCACAGGACAAAGATGCCATCGTCTGAGACAGCAGAGAGTAGCTAGCGCTCTGTAGAGAAGTTTGTCCGTTTAGGGCTACTGTAGAAACATGGCAGCGCAAAATGGCGACTTCACTGTAAGGGGACCCGCGGTGTATGAAGATAGAAATGGCTCATTCTAAGGTAATAAAAACAGTTCATTATGCAAGGCCGTTATACACCAGTGAAAACATAGTTTTGTATATTATATTGCAGACATCCCAAGTCTGTCCATGCCCGCAAATTAGTTCAAATCTCCCGGAATCTAGAGCGAGCAAGAGTGCGCATGCGAGACAGAGACTGTTCCCCAAACCAGCAAGGGGGGAGGGGGAGTGAGAGACCTTGCGTGTGTGTGCCTCATGAAGCACATGCAAGACAGGTTTCGGTAAGTCAACCAATCAATTGTCAGTGTGGGCAGGCTTTTATCTCTTCTCTCGAACCAAATCAATCAGTTCAGTGCATCTAGAAATTGGAGCACCATGACTACGCGAAAGTGTACCAGTCTTAAAAGCATTAAACAATGAGAATCTTGCACGCTGTACAGTTTACATTTGGCGTGTGTGTAAAGAGTTATTTTGTTCTGTTATAATCAATTGTATTCCAGTATACAAATTAGTAAAGTCATGTTCTGTAGTGAAACGTCCTATCTTTGTTCTCCTTTCTTAAAAAAATTTTTTTTTTGGTGGTGGTGGTGGTGGTGGTTGGGGGGAGGGGGGTGGATACCTCCCTGAAATTACCGTTTGCAGGTTAGGATGTCTGATATTGCATTTCTGTCAATGGAGCCTCATAAATATTACACACTGCACCTTTAATTGAAAAAGTAACTCAGATTGTGAGTGAGTTGCCAATTTGAAAGTAATGTATTACTTTACTAGATACTTGAAAAAAGTATTACATAACTCGCATTACTTGTAATACACCCCAACACTGGTTATATAAATAAATCAGACTCTTTTCAGGTTGTTTGCTTTGTGAAAAGTAAGGTTGGAATGATATTAAATCAAATAGGTTCAATCATCAAAACAGCAAGACTGACCTATAAGCCAAGACCTATAAATAAATGTATTCTACACAAATAAATGTGTTTAAATGAGTGAAAATTTTAATGTTGATGCATGCATTGCTAATGCAAAATATGAAGAAGTTCAACGTTCCTTTAAATTGTACATACATAAAACTAAATATTATAATGATATTAAATTATATTATGAATTTTTGTGTGGATGTTACAATGGTTATTTACGTAAATCAGCCAGGGTATCATTGCCTGTTTAGACAAGCATCTTTTACAGGCCAGATTAAAAATAAACATGGGACAACCTCACAAAACATCCGATTTGAGCAGAAAATGAACGTATGGCTGATAGGACAGAAAATCCTGAAGAGATGGAAACACTTTGAGACTGAGGTTTGGAGCATTTAACTAGATCTCAGAATGGAAGTGTAATTGTATATCATAGAATTATAAACACATGCACAGAGGCTCAGCCTAAATTCCCACTGCCGTATATAGTTATTATGTGACGTTTCTTTTCTAGAGTTGTGATGATAAGTACTCTATAATTGCAGTCTATCTGGGGTGCGGTGGGTTTTTGGACCACAGTTAGTGAAGGGTCAAAGTGCACGTCACTCAGAGCTTAACTGAACAAGAAAGGATGCAAGATACGCTGGGACTTCAACTTCCTGACCTATTTCAAGAAGAGGTCATGAAGATCACCTTCTCCACTTTCGCTTGTTATTTCCACTCCTTGCTGTCACACTGTTTTTCCGCTTGTCCCCAATTCTGCTTTTCCGCTTGTCCCCAATTCTGCTTTTCCGCTTGTCCCCAGCCACATTTAATTTATTCAAGTCGTCCCTCTACCCTGACAATGTTTCCATTTTTTAAATTTGCAATCTGTATACTGCTCTAAAGAACTTCACTGCTATGAATAGGCTCTTGCGATCTCTCTTGACATTTGTCTTGCTAAGCTTTTCACCATTTCCTGTGCTTACAGGAAGCTATGAGCAGGTTTTGTGGTTGTCGCAGGCCAGTAGAAGGTGAGTAAGTTTCCTGTCTTCTACAAACTTCTACATTTCAACTTCGTGTTTGTCAGTAACTTTGTCCAGACATTTCTGCACAAATATATGAATCTTCAACAACTTTTATAGCACATAAGCAGTATTTGATCTGAGGTAACTTGTCAGTAAAATTACAAGAACGCAGATATTAGCAGATCTTAGAATTTGAGTTGAGCCCACAAACTGCAGTTGGTGCTTGTTGAGGTATTTTTTCAGGCAGTTTTACAGTTCTGTGAGCACAAAAGTATGAGCCAACACACACAAACCAGTGTGTGATACATACTGTTTCCTGTTGTTGCTCACTCTGGCAGAAAACTTCCTGTCATGATGGGCCATCATGTGATCTCTGAAATATGACTTTTTTTTTTTCACTTCACAACATGATCACGTTGATGCTTTCCCTTCAAAGCAACATGAGCATTTGTCCTACTTGATACTTCACACCTTTTCTTCCTTTCTCTCTTTTCAGTCATTAGATGATTATATTAGATTAGAATCTATAGATAGATGGATATAGATAGACAGACAGACAATCTTACCTCATCACTCAGCTGTTTGCGGTAGTTTTCCAGGTCTGTGAGTGACTGATAGCCCTGTTGGAAGAACAGAGCCTGGGCCTCCATAAGAGAAAGCATCTGACACACATTTACACAGAAGACAAACACAAAAGCAAAAGTGACTGTAAGTTACCATTCAGTGCTGATCATTATTACCATTCAGTGCCCCAATTATGTTTTTTCAAATATTACCTTTCATGCAGTGTGTAATATCACTGTTTGTGAATGTAAAAGGTCTGCAAAGTTTTAAAGATTAAAAAAAGGACAAATAAAGTTGTCTCCTAAAAGAAAGAATCGATTCTGAACTGCAGAAATGAGTCGTCAGTAATTCCAGTCTCACTTCCTGTTACAAATCTACGTAACAATGAAACACATTTGCATAATGCCAGTCTATGGTCTTCATTGGCTTCCTGTGAATAACATCTACTTTGAGTGCTGCGGAAGATCCAGAGCTGAAATTCAGATATGGTAATGGGTGTTTGGTTTTTCGATGCATGCTGCAAGCGGTAGGCCAATCGCAACAGACTGGGCCATCTGACCAATCAGAGCAGAGTAGACCAATCACAATAGACTGGGCCGCCTGACCAATCAGAGCAGAGTAGACCAATCACAACAGACTGGGCCATCTGACCAATCAGAGCAGAGTAGACCAATCACAACAGACTGGGCCATCTGACCAACCAGAGCAGAGTAGACCAATCACAACAGACTGGGCCATCTGACCAATCAGAGCAGAGTAGACCAATCACAACAGACTGGGCCATCTGACCAATCAGAGCAGAGTAGACCAATCACAACAGACTGGGCCATCTGACCAATCAGAGCAGAGTAGACCAATCACAACAGACTGGGCCATCTGACCAATCAGAGCAGAGTAGACCAATCACAACAGACTGGGCCATCTGACCAATCAGAGCAGAGTAGACCAATCACAACAGACTGGGCCATCTGACCAATCAGAGCAGAGTAGACCAATCACAACAGACTGGGCCATCTGACCAATCAGAGCAGAGTAGACCAATCACAACAGACTGGGCCATCTGACCAATCAGAGCAGAGTAGACCAATCACAACAGACTGGGCCATCTGACCAATCAGAGCAGAGTGGACCAATCACAACAGACTGGGCCATCTGACCAATCAGAGCAGAGTAGACCAATCACAACAGACTGGGCCATCTGACCAATCAGAGCAGAGTAGACCAATCACAACAGACTGGACCATCTGACCAATCAGAGCAGAGTAGGCTCTCAGAAAGGAGTGGTTTAGAGAGACTGATTCTTCGGACAAACCGCTTTCAGACTCGAGGTGAGAAATAAGGTAATGTGCAATGTATGTTATGCAAAAATAATTGGATGCATGTAAACCTATTGCAGAAGACCTCCAAAACAAAATTGAGAAACTTAAAAATAGCATAAAAGGGGCACATTAATAATATTCCCAATCATTTCTAAATCAAATACATTCCATGTTATTATGACACATACCGCCATAAGAATTTCAGTTTTCTTCCTGGACTCAATGACATTAATCTAGATTAGGAAGAGAGAGAGAGGAAGAGAGAGAGAGAGAGAGAGAAGGCGAATTACGATGACAATAATACAAGCAAAATCAAATATTCCAAGGGAGACGATACTGAATGGAGTACACTTATGTCCGTGCATGAAACTAGAAGAGTGTGTTTGAGAATGAGTCTATATATACAGTCCCCTAAAAGTATTTGGACACAAATCACACAGTAAAAATATATGAATGTCATTACACTAGATAAACCAAATCAAAAACAAGTGGCGTGTGACAACCAAAGAGTGCCACAATGTCTTAATTCGGAACAATAGATCTCGTGTTTTATTAATTGAAACCTAACAATGTTGTTATCAAACATTAGCTTTAAAGGCATGTTCAGAAAAACCCCATTAGGTTTGATAATTTGGTATATAATGCAGAGATATCTAGCCATTTTTAAGGGTGTCCAAATACATCTCAAGGCCATTGCATATGAAAGTATACAATATGTTTGGTAACACTTTATTTTAGTGTCCTTGTTACACATTATAACCCTAAACCATGAACTTCATTAATATCACTCAGTACTTGCATCTATAATTACACTGTAACAAGGACACCTTTATGTTTGTACCTGCAGCACATAGTCCAGGGCCCCTGATCTGAAGGCTCTGCGTGCATTCAGAAGGTTATTGCTGGCCTCTTCCACCTCATGCTGTTTCCCACGTGGAGCCTGAGCGTTCCTGCTCAGTGCCGTCTCCAGGTTCTCACTGCTACGCTCGAACTCCTTCCGCACATCCTTGAACCGCTTCACATCCCTTAGGGGGAGATACAGAACGAGCAAATACGTTTTAAAATCAATTCTCCCAGAAGGGCCACTAATAATAAGCTGATGAAAAAATGATGAGATTTGTGACTCAGACTCCCAAATTCATGCATACGTTTACAGACAGCTTCATATTCTTGGTAGAGTGGTACAAAAAGAAGAAAATGTGCCTTAGTGAAAAGGCCGAGGAAGAAAAACGTACTCTTTCACAAAATTCTGTAGCTTCAACTTCACGGACTTTTGTGTGGTTTCAATCACCTCCTGTTTGCAGAAGCACAATTCATGGAATGGGAGACGAGCAGAAAGAAAAGTGAAAACAGGAACACATCTCCAGACGGATTGTTGGCACATTGGTTACTAGTAGTAACAGTAACAGTAAGAAGGAAGAACTTGACTCACCTCTTGAGCACTAACAATGTCTGACAGCTTTTTAGAAAACTTTTCTAAACACTCCTGAAAGAAAGAAACGCAGCCTCTGTTATGCCTCTGTTAACTCTTGATCATTTTTAACTCGTATAGCTACACGAGAACTTTTCCATTTTGCAAACACGTGCACTGCCGTTCAAAGGTCCGAATTTTTTTTCTAGAAGTCTCTAATGCTCACCCAGGCTGCGTTTATTTGATCAAAAATACAGTAAAATAGTAGTTGATCTGCAGGAGTTGGCAGTGTAATTGAAATGAGGCTGGAATATTGTGTCTCGGAGTACTGTACTGGGCAAATTAACGCGGGCGATTCATTTTTTTAGTTTAACGCATTTCAGTTCAGTAGTCAGGGCACTGATCAGGGAGTCGGCCACATTCATGTACACAATATACTGATTCACCACCTAGGGAGCTAATCGAGGCACACACACACACACTCACGCACACACACACACACACACACACGCGCCAGTCTCGTGCACACATCGAGTTCTCTTTCGCTCTTGAACAAAAAATAACAACACCACAGAGAATGTTGCCAAAATGCCAGTTTTGTCGAGTATTCTCATATTAGGAGTCTTAAATGATTTAAATAACGTCTTAAATGAACTTCTGAGAAAATGAAATGCGCGTGACAGAGCTTCAGATCCGCGTCATGTTCAGCAGCGGCCGATCTTAAAGTCACAGCAGCACTGATGATTCCTGGCATTAATGTTCATCACAGAACAAAGGGAACAGAGAAAAGTGTAGCTTTAATGATGATTTATCTATATTTAATTTATTATTTATGCAGTTAAGAAAGGTGTTTGATAACTATTACATTTCTGTATATGTCTAACAGGGAAGGCCATGGGTAAATATAACATTTATTATAATGGGTTTATGTAAAGATTGTTTTAAGTTCACTTATTTTTTAAAGCCTAACAAATGTTGAAATTGGCAGCTTTCAGTTATACTGTAATGTAAAGTCATTAATGTTTCATAGAGACATTAGTATCAGTGATACCGGCCTTCATTCATAAAAACATGCCATTACAATACATATTTAAAATATGCTGTCTTTAAATTGTTGCTACATTAATTTGAAGAGTAACTGAAATGATTACTCCCCAAAAAATATTAAAAACTCACTAATTGCGATTAATCACGATTAACTACAGAAAAATTTGATTAATTAGTTAATTTTTTACAGCACTATAAAATAGTTATACTGTGAAACACTAATACAGTTTAAAATAACTGTTTTCTATTTCAAATATTTCAAAATGTAATTTATTCCTGTGTATAATGGTTATATTATCTTATGTTCTCTTTTGGTTGAACTTCATTGTGTTTTAGGCCCCGTCCACACAGAGACGCGTTTGGCTGTATGCGTAAAAATCCGTCAACATAACCAACGGGACCACCTGCTTGCACAGGGAGCGTGCTGGGGACTATTTTCAGGCGCTGCGTAATGTCTTTGTCACTTTTGGTCAATTTAATGCATCCTTGATTAATAAAAGTATTAATCCCCCCCTGCAAAAAAACTGACCCCAAGCTTTTGAAAGTCAAGGCAAGTCAACTTTATTTATATAGCGCTTTTAACAATGCAGATTGTTTCAAAGCAGCTTTACAGTGTTAAACAGGAACAATTATGCTGCATTATTTATTCAGCTGTATAGCCATTCTGGAGAAAACGGTGATGTCATCAGTTCATTTCAATTATCATACAGTGGCAGTGTGGGCTTTAGACCAGTAATTAGATCAGTAATCTAATATAGTTCAGTAAACCATATAGTTTATATGGTTAAATTAGTTTAATAATTAGATTTATTTGGATATTTAGTTGAAAAATTTAGTGTCCCCAACTGAGCACGCCAAGCCAGAGGCAACAGTGGCAAGGAAACCAAAACCCCATCAGGTGACCTAATGGAGAAAAATAAACCTTGGGAGAAACCAGGCTCAGTCGGGGTGCCAGTTCTCCTCTGGCCAATTAACAAACGGCGTATTATTATTATTATTATTATTATTCTGGCAACTTTACAGGTCAGAGGTCATAATAGATCGGAAGTCATGATATAATTCATAAATCATAAATCGAAAGGTAGTGTATATGCTCTCGGTTTTCTTTTTTATAACCCTTATCAAAAAAGCCTATTGGAATTTCAGTTTATCCTGTAGGATCTTATTGGATTCTTAGAATCCTATTGGACATTCTGATTTATTTGAATGGAAATTCACTTGTCCTGTAATATTTTTTATTATTACTTTTTATTATAATAAATAATTAATTACTTTTTAGAGTAACATTTTGTGTGTGTGTGTGTGTGTGTGTGTGTGTGTGTGTGTGTGAGAGAGAGATAACGGTTCCAAAATATGATAGACATTCTAAATGGAATCCTGTACAGGTTTCTTATAGGAATCCTTTAGGATTTTTGACAAGGGGATGTCTAGGCAAACTGTTCTGTTAGCATTTACATTAGCATTTTTCAAATCTTTGTTTCAAACAAAGTTTCCAACCTGAGGTAAACCTCTATCAGACAAAGTACAAATATAAGAACTTTGGTAACAGGTAACACTTTAGTTTAGGGTCCAATTCTCACTATTAACTAGTTTAGCATGTGTATTACTAAGATATTGGCTTACCATTACTACTAATAAAGCACATATTAATGCTTTATTCTGTATGACCATATTCTACATCCCTACCAATACCTAAACTTAACAAACTATTAATAAACAATTAGTACAAATTTATTGAAGCAAAAGTTGTAGTTAATAGTGAGAATTGTACCCTAATCTAAAGTGTGACCCAAATATCTTCACATCCCATATTTTACACTGCACTGGTAATTGCTGTTGTTTCCCATCTCAGTCTAGAATCTAGCATACAGCCGCATGTTACCGTACAGATCTGGAATTTACAATTAGGTTTTACTTCCTTCTTATTTGGATGCTGTTTTGGGTGATCATATGTTCAAATACCGTCAGAGGTATTAGTTAACGCACGTGGCTAACCCTGTGTGGGTTCTTGTGTACAGTAAGTAATGCTAATTTAAAATCCGTTACAGGACTGTTGATACACTCACCCCCATAGTCCGGTCCTCAGAACAGTGGTGTCCCAGCTCTTTAAGGCCATTTACAAAGCTCTTACTGTTCAGGCAATAGGAACGGCCCGCATCCAGCATAGTGTGGCACTGTTTCACCAACTATACAAACACACATTTTTTTCAGGATGTTATAATGTCATATTATTCATAATAACATACGTAAAAACACTTTTACAAGCAAATTGTGTGTGCAATCATTTAAATGTATGCCCTTTTTCAAAGTCTTGATTTTGATTTTAGGATCTACTAGAATCAGTTTTCATGCTTGAATATTAAAAAACACCTTATTTTTCACATATTCTCCATTGTTGCAGCACCTCTCTTCCCAGTCTGTCAGTATCGCTCTGTTTAGTTCCTGTCTCTATGAAGCCCCGCCTTCTGAAAAGCACAGTGTGCTCTGACTGGCCGGTTGGATCAGTGTGTTTTGATTGGCCAACCGATTCAAGCGCATTTTGGAGATGTCACACCTCTTACCATAACCGCTAGTTTCAACACACTAGCTACATCAATCCGAACAGAAAAAAATGTATATGTAACCACGTCAACTGGCCGGATCGGATTACAATTTAATATGGATTGTAAGGGGTGGTCTATTCCATTTGTAATCCAATCGAGGGGGCATGTAAACACTTCGATCGGATTGAAAACTGGAAATTACTGCGCATGTGCTATGACGTAGAAATAGCGTAATGACGTATGCCGCACAGAACAAGCGGTTCTTCCTGTTGAATAAAGTGTCATAAATGATTGTCCTGTCATTCTAAAATTCTCTTGCCACTCGTCGAAGTGGAGCAGGACAACGTCCCACCAGGGCTCGTTTCAGACTGTTATCCTCACGTCCTTGTGTTGGGCGTGGGAAGGGGCGTTTTTACTGCTTGATAAATATAAGCAGCATGGGTCGTCGCCTAATTAGGGCCTGAAACAGATCATTATTAAGGCCCAATCCCATTTCTACCCCTTAGCCCTTCCCTTTCCCCTACCCCTTCGTTTTGCGCGTTCACGTGAAGGGATAGGGGTGTCTCGATTCTCTTTTGGCTGGAGTGGTAGGGGTAAGGGTAAGGGCCAGATAGCCCTTCAAACGAAGATTTTTCAGGACCACACTTCAAACGAAGGGGTATGAGGAGTTTCCCTCCACCGACTACCGTGCTGCTAGAATGTGTGCATGTTGCCACTCGGGATCGATCACTTGCGAGCCGCCTGGCTGCCAGTTTCTCCGTAGCTTGCTAAACGCACTATTTGAGTGATTTGAACACATATTAATAATAGTTATATATCTGGTCATCCTTCATAATGCAGTCGATATTTAAATCCCATATCATCTGTAAACTCTTGTGTTACCAAGGCAACGACTGACTTGACGTATGAACATTATCGCAGCACCACAGTAGATAACGAAACCATATCCGTACCGGCCGGCTCGGATCAGCACAAAATGGAACGGTTAATAAACAAAGAGAACAGTTTGGCCCGATGGAAAAGCGGCTTCACTAGTCTTGTATGTTCTGTATCATTCTTTATCATCTTAGGAAACTCTGGCTCATACGTTTTTGAACTGAAAACGAGCGCTGTGTTATTTATTAAGTCCAAATACAGCGCAAAACCCTGTTGAGTGAGTAATTTGTTAAACGTGCTCGCGCCTGATTTCTGTTAGATATAGCCTATGCACTTCATTGCTGTTCATACTGGTTAAATGTCACAGGACACTAATAAAAGAAACGGGGTGTGATGACGTGTGATGATGTGTAATGGTAGAGTAGTGGTGTCCCATTTCTTAGGGGAATATTTTCACCCCTACACCTTGGCACTCTGTTTCAAGGGGCAAGGAGAACGAGTAGGGGTAGGCGAAGGGGTATAAAATAGAATTGGGATTGGGCATTAGTCTGCTTTTTAAAACGAATAAAAGGAGGATGGTTAGTATGCAACAACAGCGGCAAACTCTGTATATTCATGCAGTGTGCACATCAGAAGCTTGTGACATATAAACGCGCACATCAACCCGATCACTTTATTTAGCGTTTATGTAAACACTACGTTCGTATTCATCAAGCGGAATGAATTCATTCAGATTGAAACAAAAAGCATCCATGTAAACATAGCCACTGCTAACTCAACTCAATCCGGCCCCGTCCCTTTATTTTGCTTATACCTTGGTCGGGAATTATTTAAATTAGGAATATTGTGACAGAAAAGTTTTAGTGTGCACTGATATACTCACTTTGGAGGGACTTTGTGCTTTTTGACCAGGTTTGCCCAGTCTGTGCAACAAAAGTAGTCCTAATGGCTAGTAAAAAAAAAGCCCAAAAATAGCACAATGCGATTTTTTGGGGGGAGTTGGAACACCAAAATCGTACCTAATGGGGATGGAAATTAATCTGTGGAGAAAAATTAACCCGCAGCAATAACTTAAAAGGTAGCCCAATTGCACGCTCAAAACAGCAACTTAGCGCACTAAAGAAAATCATTAATAAATTACCATGTAGAGGAATTTGTAGGTCTCTGTGAATTGAAACAATTCAGTCTAATACATTTAAGGGAAATTATCTTGGATTGTGGTTAAAACCTTTTCAATGAGTAATTCCTCTTTGCAGTTCCTCTGAATAACACTATATCGCTTCACAAAAGAGGGGAACAATGACTTTGTTTTTAAATTAAGGAATTGAGCATTTGATGGTCAAAACAATAAACCCTGCAGTATTTGGGATATTATTTTATTGTACAAGCCTAAATATGAGGCTCCGTTCTGTTATGGTTTAAAACGGTAACATTTTCTGAAGAAAATGCGAGTAGGAGTGTGGCTTGTACATGCAAAACTCGCCGCCAGTACGGCAGGATGTTGCTATACAGTGGCATGTGTTCTGAATTGTTGACTGCATGCTGCTAGGCAGATGCGTACTGTACCGACCCAAGTCTCAATGATAATGTCGTCTCTACTTCAATAAAAGCCTATGGGATATTGTTTACCTGTTTTATCATGCACACAGTGAAAAAAAAAATCGTAAGTCTGAGCCCTTAGTAGTACATGTCTCATCAACAAGCCTCAGGATTTGAGGGATCAATAATGTCCAGAACGGTTACGTGCTGACATTTAAAACTAGGGTTAGTGGTTTGTTCGCAAGTATGAGCACTAGTCATAATGATTCAGCACTAATAGCAAGTCTCTCAGCATTTCCTCACCTTCTCAAGTCTCGTCTCCAGTTCACTGACGTTGACCTCCACCTTCTCGATTTCTGCCCTATTGAAATATAGCACATACATTTTCAGACACACAACTCAAAAATAATGTTATCCCATTCATCTGAACTCAACCCTTTTAAAACACTACATTTACTTTGCACAAAACATATTAACCAAGTTAAATATGATCATTTCATTCACTGTTTATATCAGTGAATGTTCACTTATCCGTGTTGTCATTTTTTTTAAAGAACACATAAATAGCTCAGCTCTATGAAGTTTCCTGCTTTTTCACACATACAGACAGACATAGAAATGTAATGCTTATGTTTATAAAGTCACTCAATATTTAATTATTAATACAGACACAATAACTGAGCAAAAGATTAGCAAATAGTTTTAGTAGTTGCACTACTGTTAATCTACAGTAGTTTTAGTCGACTAAAATCTAATGAGTTTAGTTCAATTGTAATGCATTAATTGAGCATTTAAGCATTGCATAACCGACTGTCACTTGAATGCATGTCAAAACTGACATGTTTGTACATAATACACAAAAGAGAGCTCAATTCACTTTTTATTGTTTGTTTTTATCTATATAGTTTTTATAATGTTGTATTTCTGTTTTAGTTAGTATATCAGGTTAAACTAAAGCTTCAAATAAGTTTTTATTTTTATTTCAGTTAACATTTATTTAATTTCAAGTAATGATTTTTTTATAACCCTGATACTTCATTGAATAATATGTGTCAAATACTATTCTTAGTTTTTCCTCCTGAGTCCTGACTATTGATAGATTTTGTATGCAAATCTTCCAGGCCAGTTCCTGTTTGTAAAATGAGCACCATTTGTCTTTAATGGCCCTTGGAGCCCATGAGTGATTGGATTAGCATCTATGCATTTGAATGTCACTGTTATGCTGATTGGATCAGGACTGATGGCAGGAACGTTTGGGGTGTGTAAGAACGATCTCCTGTGGGAGGTCCTAACAGTTTCCCTTTGTCTGAAGCCCTTTGTCTTCCCTGTATAAAGTTCTGTCTCATAATACAGAACGTTGGGTTAAGATGTTGAAGGGCGGCATGATAACATTGATGCTGAAAGACTGCTACACTACAAACCTTCAATAAATTCTTCTCCCCACAAGAACTCTGGTCAAGCTTACTTATTTTATGTATTGGAGAAATCGAATACATTGGCGAGCCACCCAAACGACTGCTCGGCCAAATACACCAAAATCTAACACTATGAATTAAATGGGAATGAAATTAAATAAAGTTTATTGTGTAACCAAAAACGTAAATATAATGCGTGACTTAAAGGTCCCGTTCTTCGTGTTTTTTTGAAGCTTTGATTGTGTTTACAGTGTGCAATATAACATGTGTTCATGTTTCGCGTGTAAAAAAAAAAAAAAGTATTTTTAACACAATTTACTTATCTGTATACTGCCGTTTTCACTGTCCTAAAAACGGCTGATGACTTCCTTTATTCTATGAAGTCCCTCCTTCAGAAATATGTAACGAGTTCTGATTGTGCCAGCGGTTCCTGTGTTGTGATTCGACAGCAGCTTAGCGCACGTGGAAAGGTCACGCCTCTTAACGGGAGATGTATGCGCTTAATGATCTCTACAGCGTCCCTGGGAAAGCCAAACAAAGGTGATTTGACTCCGGGATGAAAATAACAGCGTCTCGACGACAATTCCTTTTCTCCACGCGACACGTCCTCTTCTCCACGTGGGACAGCAACAAGACCACGCCCCCTTTTTCGTGTATTCTTGTGGGCGGAGGTTAGTCTGTTCTACTGTTCTACTGATGTCATTAATGAAGGAAGTACCAGGATGTAGTCCAAACCGGCCGTTCGCTGTAGGCTTTGAAAGGGAACTTCTGTTAAATAAAATATCTCGCTTGGCATTGAACTTTGAGCTTTATAATTTTACAGGTATTATTTATGCTCTAACAGCAACATTACACACTAACTAAAGTTTGAACAGTGGGATCACGAAGAACGGGACCTTTAATTATAAAAAAAGCTCGAAATACACCGGGACTCTTATTTTGAAATGCCTTACTATTGCAATTGCAGCTGCTCTTTCAAGTTCAGATGAGGAGATAAAATATGCATTGTTACAACCTTCTAAAACATATTACCATATAAACATCGTACAGAAAACATTGTCATTATTCATCAGCATTAGTTCATAAACATAACCTGCGTAAATGTGCTATTCATTGATTGAGCCGCTCTGAAGCGCTGTCGCGTGAGCCTGAAGAATGCCCAACAGGGCCGTGTTTTCCATGTTACAATTCAAATGTGCGCATCTATAACACAGGACATCAGTTCTGACTGGATCGCTTCCCTAATCGTCTCTCCCTAACATTTTCGTCTTGTTTTTATTCGTTGACGAAAATGACAGTGGATTTTCGTCATGGTTTTTGTCATCCAAAACTGGTTTTTATTTAGTTATCGTCTCGTTTTCATCAGTGAAAAAAATTATTCGTCAATGAAATTAACACTGGTCCAAATCCACTTTTGCAAGTTTAATGATGGCGCATGGTCCAAAAGACCTTGTCTCTTAATGAGTCATGGGTGTGTTTTGGGCGTAACGTGAAATAAACCAATCAGAGTCTCATCTCCCATTCCCTTTAAAAGCCAGTTGTGCTTGCCCCATGGCGGATTCACTATTGCGAGTGGATAGACTGAACGCTTCTCCAGAGAGGAATCTTTTTATTTTTAACATTTAAAAATGTTTGTCCCTGTGTGTGTAATAAGCAGAGTGTACGTGCATTGTGCACCCGCCTACAGGCACATATTACTAACGCACCCTTTTAATTACCAAAAAAATATTGCGGAATTTACTTTAGACCAGGTTTTTGTTGGTCAATGGCGCAGTCGTTTTCAGGTCCTCAAACGCGCCTGAACACACCTCGTTTTCAGACCAGCACGCCCATGGGCGCGAGAGCATTTGCTATTTAATCAACTGGACATGAAAATGATAACTGCGTCCAGCTGAAACTAGCCAAAACACTTGTGTCTCGCCTGGCATCACACATATGATAGGGCCCAATGTGTAAAGGCTGGAATACACTACAGAACTTTCAGACTTTTGCCCTAATTTACACTCTAGAGTCGCCGACAGAAGTTGCTGAAATATTCAACATTATTGATCTGACTGCACTGAGAACTGAACTGAGCTGGACGATGACATCATTTTTTGCAGAACTGCTTTATAGATGAAATGATCTAATTTAATAGTTGATGATATTTACAACGGAACTGAATCAACACTGAACTGACTTCAGCTGAACAACAACCCAAATGCATTTTCCTGTTATTATCACTGCTTTGAAACAATCTGTATTATATAAAGCACCATATAAATGGAGGTGACTATGAAGAGCAAAAATTTTGATATTTTTTATACATGTTTGATATGCTGAGATGATTTGAGAACACATTGTTTTCATTTGTCAAAAGTCTCATGCTATTGCGCGAGTTTAGGTGCGTTGTGTGTTCATGAAGGAACTACCGAAGTTATGAGATTCTGACTAAAAGCTTTCACGTCCACGTAGAACTCGTAATTACAACTTGTAAACTTCAAATTTTCAGAGAGCTCCCAAACACTTTATATACACAGAGATGGTGCAATCATATTACCCGTATTCTTCTGAAAATAAGACAATATTTTTTTCCTAGAAATACATCTGAAAAAACGGGCTCGTCTTATATTCATGGTCTAGACCAGGGGCCGGTTGCATAAACCGTTAAGACTAGTCTTACAAGTTAGACATACATTTTTTTCTTTAAGACATCATTTTTTAAAATCAGTTACATAAAAACATAGACTGGCCTAATTTGATACGAAAAGTAAGACTGAATGCCACTTGCCTAACTGCTAGTGGCTCATACTAGATCTTAAGACACTGTCTTAACATAATGGCTTAGTTTATGCAACTGGCCCCAGGGGTCTCCAAACTCGGTCCTGGAGGGCCGCTGTCCTGCAGAGTTTAGTTCCAACCCCAAATAAACACACCTGAACCAGCTAATCAGTGCCTAACTATGGCCTTATAAGACACTGATTAGCTGGTTCAGGTGTGTTTATTTGGGGTTGGAACTAAACTCTGCAGGACAGCGGCCCTCCAGGACCGAGTTTGGAGACCCCTGCTCTAGACTTTTACATGTCAATAATACACCTGCAACAATAGGTGGCGCCAAATACACAAAAAATGGCGTGTCTGTCAGAGTATCACAAGCGCAAAAAAAAAACTGTCTTAAAAACACTAACAGTCAGAGAAAAGCTGACCGTCTAAGAGCCGTGTGACTGTCATGTTTGCGTGTCTCACTGACGTGACCAAACTTCCCCCGTACGGGATTTTAAAACGTAAGCCGGTACCCAGATTTCAGATTCACTTTCACTGTTCATGAAATTTTGGTTGGCTAAATGGTTTTCACTATGAAATGGATTGCCTAATTGTTATATAATTCAGATTGACTACAGGTTGTATTTATGGTATGCTAAAAAGTGTTTATTTTTAAATATGATCATTTGTACATTTTACCAGTATTTACCCAACTTTCAATTCAAAAATGTAAATATGAAAAATATGCAATACGCATAAATATGCATCCTTTAAAAAAACTAAAAGATTTGGTCTTCAAAAAGCCTTTTTCCAAAAGGTACATCTTGAAAAAGGGGGGTCGTCTTATAACCAGGGTCATCTTATATTCTGAACAATATGGTACTAATGAATGTGAGAATATGACAGAATAAGTCCCTCTATATAGAGCCAATCGGCAATTGGCAAAGTCATTGCCTCACTGCAGCTGCCATGAAGAAACAGTCAGTGTTTAGGAATGCACATGTGCTTTGGCTGGCCTAGCCTGAAAAATACGCTTTTTCACGCTATTTGAGCATAGGAAGCAACATTTATGAGACAGTTGTTGTCAGATTTCAAATATGAAATGTTTCCCTATTCAAAGAAATAGGACTGCACTTGCATGACTGAAATAGCTGCCCGAGAAGCGTTTCAAAGATGGCTGCCGAGTGAACTGACTTGCCTTAAAGGGACTTTGGTAATGCTCTGTCTCTATGAAGCCCCTCCTTCTGAAAAGCTCAATGTGATCTGATTGGTCGGTTGGATCAGTGCGTTGTGATTGGTCAACCGCTTGAGCGTGTTTAGGAAATGACACACCCTTTGGCACAACCGCGAGTTTCAACACTAACTCTACTCAAGCAGGCCTGGTCCCCTTTATTTAGCGTATGCCTCAGGCGGGAATTATTTAAATGAGGAATATAGAACGTCTGTGAAATAGCTCTGAGGAGTGCACGATGCCCAGGGTCTTTTTCTTCTTCTCTGCAACCATTTACAAAGTTGGCAAGAGTATGATGCCTTGGTTTTAAACTTTTTATTAAAGTTGTGTAGGGCATTCCAGCTTTAAAGTATACTGTGAGCTTACATGGATATGTAGGCCTACTCATCATTTTTTTGTGCAAAAATGTATGTGTTGAAGAAAACGTAGTTTCCGTAGCAATCCACCCCTAAAACACACTTCCTGTCTCCTGTTTATCATTTCAGTATCTCTCGTCTCACTTCCTGCTTCCCCACCACTACCCAGCCGCTACTTAGCAACCGGAGGCAGCCGCGGTCTGAAGTAAACTAGGCCTCGAATGTCTTTCTGTCTGTGGCCTATAGTTTGTACACCTCCGTGGAAACTCTTGGTGCAGACCAGGTCCACATGTTCTGTATGTTTACATTCCCATATGATAGATGAAAAGGGAAATTGTGTGTGTATAAGCAAGTAAATGACCTAGTTTTGGAACTCACTACACCCTCTGAGTCTGCTCCCCCAACAGACACTTAAACATTGGCAGTTAGACTTTCCATGCCCACTGAATCTACAGCCAAACCACAATGAGAAAGAAACATGCCCCACAAAATATCGCCCTAAACAAATTACTTTCTAGACTATATAACAGCATTATACTTTCGCTTGAATGGTTAAAAAAAACGTCCCATGGCGATGAAAAATGTGCCCCCCTCATCATCCCATTCATTCCTTCTATATGGACCTCAGTTAATTCTTTCCAGTGCCATTGTGAAGGCATTTCGTGCTGTTCTGAGAACGGCCGGGCCAAAACCATTACTCAGAACCCACTGACCTGATCCCAGAACCACTTGGAGCAAAACCTGCTACGTCATCCATTCCAGTCAAGTTTATCATTTGAATGTGCACGTGACCTGCCTTTTATAAAATTATAATTTAATGGAAAGTCTATATTATTTTTTGTGACATTATTTTGTGTTGTTAAATATTTTCAAAATAGTGTTTCAAATAAAAATAAAAAAAGAAGAAAAGAAGATCTTACCTGAATCGTGGGGAGTCTTTCAGGCATTCTTCAAAGTCCAGTTTGACAGTCATATTTGCAATTTTAAACAACACAATTGGTACGAATAATTATTTTAATTCCACACAGTTCCTTTAGAGCTGTAAACATCCAACGCTGCAAGACCAATGGTGTTTACAACATCAGGACTCGTTTAGAAGGGATGAATTAAACCAGTCGTTTCCATTGGATGGTGTCGGTATAAATATCAGTCGGGTGTTGCCTGAAAGCAAAAAAAAGCATCGTTTCAAAGCTGAAGCCAAGTTTGTGTGTGTTTTTCAGGCTATTCACTTGAACAACGAGTCGCAGAAATAAAATAATAACCACAATTCGTCAATAATATAGATAAAAAAGAGCAAACCATACCGATAATTATAGCCTCATCTCTTCTTAAATTCTCAAGAGCGCGCTTTCATTGTGCGCGTTTCTTCCAGTTACTATGAGTCCATCGGTTCGAGGGTTATGCATCGATGTGTGTTTCACCTCATCAACCACCATGTCCTTGTACGTTTCCCTTGAGTGACTAAAACTTGTTCGCACTTCGCAGGAGAACTTTTTTTTTCCGCTCTTGAATTTGTCACAGTCGGTCCACCCTCCCTCACGCGCTTTATTTCCGGGTTTCGGTGCACCGAGAGCAAGCTAGGTCTGTTTTTAAAGGGATTAATAGCCTACTTATTTATTATGCTTATGTAATGGAGAACATTTAGGTTTAAGGCGACCAACTACAAGGTCTGAAAAAATAAAAAAAGATGTCTTTTTTTAAGCATATAGCATTGTTTCATGGCGACCTGACAAATGAATGAATACTTCCATAATCCCAGTTTCAGGCGTTTTCCAGGGAGTGTTCTTCTCCAACGTTTCTATAATCACGTGTCGTCAAAACCACACTAAATCTGCTAGCAGTTTATATCCATATACCGGTCCCGGTTAAACCAGTTGTTCATAAGAGCCCCACCTGACAGCAGTGAAAGAAACACATCAATCCAAAACAGAAACACACAAGCAAAAGCTGTGAGACATAACCTAAAATAAGCACATACCTCACAGCAACTGTACGCCCACTACATCTAACATTCACTATTAAAGCATACCAGCATTCAGCTCTCTCTCCATGTCTCTTGCTGTAAACAAAGTAGGCTAGTAGCAAGTCTAGTCAACTCAAAGTGCAAAACACAACAATATAAAACATGTTGCCTACAATTGTAGTGAGCTTTAAAAAATAAACTAAACAGTCACTCTTATATTTTTGTCTAATAAAATATTATTATAATATTTATCACATAGAAGTGATTAAGAAATACAGAGAAAACAGTCTTTTAATCACAAATTTAAAATGATTGCGCGTTACAAAAACATTTACTTTACTATTGCGTTTGTGGCAACAAACCATAAAAGTCAGAGAAACTGTAAAACAAATTAATCAATCAACACATAACACAACTTTAAAGTCCCCATGAAATCAAAATGGAAGTTTGCTGGCTTTTAGTATATGTTGTCTATAAGCTTGTGTAGCCAAGCAATGACAACATTCGCATTTAGAAGATTTAAGCATTCAAAACTTACAGTCTCTCACTTCCGCCAATATGGTCAATGATTTTGATGACATCACTCTGCACTTCAGCTTTTCGTCAGATTTTCTGTCCAATCAAATGCTCTCTAGAATCTGAAGCCCCGCCCTGCCCCTTACATTATAAACAGACACCGAAGAGCTGAAATCGGTCACTTGTTCACACATTTACTATTTTCTACATGGTGAATGGCACATAGTGCACTATATAGGGGATAGGGAACGATTCAGACAGTGTGAAAATGCTTTCCATTGGGCGAATAAAGTCTGGTTTGACTTGTGCAGCTCCGGTCCAGACATGATGGCACAGAGTTGCCACAGACCAAAATATTGATTGGACCCAGAAAATGCAGCTTTGCTGAGCTCAACACCTCCGGCCGAGCTGTGAAACTAAACGCTATTGGCTATTTTAAAAAAAGGGGAGGAGCTGCTTGATATGTTCAGTGGAAATTACTTTAAAGGGTTAGTTCACCCAAAATTGAAAATAAAGTCAGTAATTACTCACCCTCATGTTGTTCCAACCATGTAAGACCTTAGTTCATCTTCGGAACATAATTTAGTATATTTTTGATGAAATCTGAGAGCTGTCTCACTCCTCCATAGGCTTTCAGAGGGACTGAAACTTGATGGCCCAGAATAGTAAGTAAAAACGTCATTTAAGGAGTCCAAATGACTACAGTGGCTCTGTATTAAGTCTATCATGCGACAAAAATACTTTTTGAGCGGAAAAACAACAAAAATAACGACTTTATCCCACTATTTACTCTCTGACGAGAGTTCGCGGGAGTGCCAACTCGCGCATGCGTCGTGGCACTCCCGCGAACTCTTGTCAGAGGCTCAAATTGAACAATAATAGTGGGATAAAGTCGTTATTTTTGTTGTTTTTCCGCTCAAAAAGTATTTTCGTCGCATGATATACTTAATACAGAGCCACTGTAGTCATTTGGACTCCTTAAATGACGTTTTTACTTACTATTCTGGGCCATCAAGTTTCAGTCCCTCTGAAAGCCTATGGAGGAGTGAGACAGCTCTCAGATTTCATCAAAAATATACTAAATTATGTTCCGAAGATGAACGAAGGTCTTACATGGTTGGAACAACATGAGGGTGAGTAATTACTGACTTTATTTTCAATTTTGGGTGAACTAACCCTTTAATACATTGAATGATGCAGCGCGTTTCAAGGCACTTCAGTGGGCCTTTAACATTTCTGTTAAAGGGATAGTTCACCCAAAAATGCTAATTCTGTCATCATTTAACACAAAAGAAGATATTTTGAAGAATGTCAGTAACTAAACAGTTGCTATTTTCTTTTGCGTTCAGCAGAAGAAAGAAATTCATACAGGTTTGGAATAACTTGAGGGTGAGTAAATGATGACAGAAATGTGCATTTTTGGGTGAACTATCTATTTAAAGGTGCAGTATGTAATATTGACAGCTAGTGGTTGAAATGGGTACTGCAGTCCATATTCAAAATATTGGAGAGGATTGTTTCTCCTGCCCCCTGAGACCCAGACTCGACGCTCATTAGAGCTTAGATCGGGCTCAATAAATCAAGCCCAACCCGAGCCCGTGCACGTTGTGTCCGAGCCTGGCCCGGCCCATTAACTGTAATTATGAGCCCGAGCCCAATTTAACCCCGGACATTTTTTAATACGTGGGCGTTCTGACGAGAACGTGCCTGTAATGATCGAAGCGGACCAGCTCAATAATCCGCTCTAAGCAGGCGCACGCTCATGAACCCTCACCGGTAAAATGCCGTTTACTCAAATCCCGCCAGACATGACATTTATCTGTACTGTAGCCTACTATACTTGTTGTAGCCATTAAACAATATATTTTGTTTCATATTTGTGTTTAAATATTATAATGTTATTTTTAAATTTCATCTGATTCTGAAAAGTGCAAAGATGCGAGTGGGTCAGAAATGATTTTGGTGGTTATATTTTGCCACAATTCTCAATATAATATTGAACCGTTCGGTACGGCATTCACGGTTCACGCTGGTGAATTGCGTTTTTTCGGTTTTGCATTTAATTAATTATTTTTCTACAAATTCTATCATTTGCCTCCATCCCAATACTGACCAACACGACATACATTCACATCACACGTTAGTGGTAAAGGTATACTCACGGAACACGAACACTAAAGTTATTCACAATCAAGAAAGTTCATTATTTGCATGCGTTTTAAAGCCTTGCCGGCTCATTCGCGTGCACGGTTTTAACATGCGCTTTTCAGAGCGCGCGCACTAAACGCCTGTCAAACACGTGATTACTGAACTAAGTAGTCTTACTGTGCTAATACTGTCAAATACACACAAGGTTAACATAAACACAGTCGGTTATGTCTAAAGTGAAAGTGAGTCTGTATATTAGATGCATGGAGGTCTTAAAATGACAGCAGTGCAGTAGTGAACACGCTGTCCTTAAAGGGACAGTTCACCTCTAAAATAATGTCATTATTTACTCACTCTAATATTGTTCCAAACCTGTATTCATTTCTCGATGACAGAATTTTCATTTTTGAGTGAACTATCCCTTTAATGTTAATACAACAACAAAAGACAACGAGAAAATCACTCGCTGCTCTTGACTGAAAAACTAATACAGTAGCTTTAATAAGAATCAATGTATATTTTATAGTGTTTTTATTTTTACATTTATTCATTCAACTTCATACTTAAATGCTGCTGTTCTGCTCTGAGCTGCCAGTGTAAATCTTTATATATATTTATTTTATATTATACAATACACTAGGAATGTGTACAAGGGTTTTTTTAAGTAAAGTTTTAAGTTTAAGTAAGGTTTTTCAATTCTTTTAAGTAAAATAAAGAAAGAGTATTGCGATAAAAAATAGTATATTTTCTCCTTAACCTCTTGCTGTTCCTGTCGCTTTAGAATAGAATAGCGAAAAACTATTGTGACAAGCCATCAGAACCGAACCGAAAACCGTGGTTAAAAACCGAGGTATGTATTGAACCATGGACTAACTGTATTTTTGCATCCCTAGTGTATAGAAAGCTTGAAATGTCCACTTTTAAACGAAACAATTCGAAACGAGAAGAAATAGGCTAGTTAAGCAATGCGCAGTGTTCATGCGAGCAGCTCATGACTGGCGTCTCAGAGTGGCCCTGCGCTCCATCACTGCATGTGCTGTGAGTTTAACACACATTTTTAGACTAATCCTGATTTGTGCAACTTTGTACACATTTGTTTCTTAGTTGTAGTATTAGTTCTTACTTTGCTAAAAATGTATGTATATATTATTTCTGATTATGGCATAGCTTTCTGCCCACCCAATTAGGCTAATAAAGTAATGATTAAAAAAAACACAAATGCTTGATCAAGGGCCCGGCCCGAGGATAGTGCTGGGAAATCTCGGCCCGACCCGGCCCACAGGTCAAGTTCGGACTCGGGCAGAGAATCTGAACTCTAACGCTCATGAGGGTTGCCAGTTTGAGGACACGCAACAGGATCGAGCGCAATTGTCAATGGAAGGTGAGAAGACTCACACACTGTAAGATGATGAGTTGATTTATGATGATTTGATATTGTATTTTAATATGCTCCCGTTCATAGAGAGTTTTAGATGGGTGCTGAGGCTTTTTAAGTCAGGTGGAATCTGTGATCTCTGGCCCAGTTTGTTTTCCGGCTTCCATATGCTGTGTTTTCTGCCAACTGGCAAACTGTGGTGGCGAAACACTACTGGGTAAATTGTCACAGACCAAAACAAAAACTGTTTCAAAATTCCAAAGTAGAATAACTGGCTGTAGTATTGCTTTTCAGAGAAACGAGTATGTAAACTCAGCATGTTTACTAAATATCTGCAAACATATTATGGTATTTTGCTATTCAAACACTTACATTCAGAACCTTTAACTGAATTGAAGCTAAATTGGATGTTTGGCGAAACCGCGACCTCTGCTGGTGACTAGTTGCCACTGCAGGACAAACGCATACTGTGTTTTCTCTGAATTCACTCTCTGCAAGACCAGGGAACCGGGCCAACATTACATCAGTGTAACTGCTGAGATGTCTCCGTTAATGCGATTTAACACTAGAATGTGTCAACAGGACGCACTCACGTAAAACTCGTCAAGTGTTTTGCTTCCCCCCCCCTTACTGCAGGCATGGTGGTGCATGAGGGAAACTGCACATTGATGTGGGTGCTTCATGCAAAGAGTTAATAAACACACGGAGGACAGCGATTTTTTATTTAACGTCATACAGAAGGGCGTGATAAAACCTATGTGTCCAAGATATTAAAAAAAAATCACGTTGCTGGGTAACACTGGAAATAAATAAGCACCAAATAATGAACACGCAGCCAGCATCACAAACGAAATATTGTTAAGCAGATTAGCCCTACTTATCCCGCGGCGTTTATTCGCTTTCCAGAGGCACTGTAGTACCCAAAGTTGCCTCCTCCGTCCTCGTCTTGGTTTCTGTTCGCAGCGAGTCTCCCCGGAACCCCTGGAAGGAATCACGGGTGCGCAACAGCAGAGACTGCGCGGTTTGATACTCTCGACGGAGAGAAACCAGCAGCGCGAGGAAGAGTGATGGGAATGGGATTTTCTCTGCACCCAGAGGAGAAAACCGCAGGAATGAATAAATAAAAAAAACAGGGCGGTTGTAAAACTCCCGGCCAGTCGTGACCACGAGAGACTACGCATGTAAGATCGTGTTCATGTCAATTCAATTCAGCGCGTAAGAAGACGACCAGCCGCGTAGTCGCTTTCAGAATGCGCGCGTGAGAAACACACTACGGCGGCGGGGGAATTAAAGTGCAACGGTGGGCGAGTGACAACCATCTTGAGGGCCAGGGGGTGTGTGAGACTACAGGGCACCAGCATGTCGAACCGAAAGCACCGGGACAACCAGGAGATATGCGCCCGCAAGGTCCGCGAGCTCGCGCAGACCGGAGTGAACAGGCACTGCTTCGAGTGCAACCAACCCGGGGTGACTTACATCGATATCACCGTGGGCTGCTTCGTATGCACGTCATGCTCTGGAATGCTGTGAGTAATAACACCCAAATGCATGTGACTATGTCAAGAATTTCATTAGTATCCTTAACCAAACTCTGGGAGATGTGTAGCCACGGACGCAGCGCGAGTCCGGTTGTGTTTACATGCAAGATATTCGGTATTTACTACTACTTTGTCGTTTTCAGGCGTGCCCCAGCCTCGCTTGTGTTACGTATCGTTTCGTCATGATTTCAGGTTTGGCATCAATAATACAAGCGTGTTTTCTGCATGTCAGCAAGGGAATGGTTAAATGTGCACACGATTTCAATCTGCAACTTCACTTGCGAAAACAAACCAGTTTCTTCACCAGCACTGGAGAAAAACACACAGCCCTCTTCCTTCACCGTGTTGTTGTTTATTGCTGCAAGAGGTTTTTGCAGCTTACTATCATTTCCACAGCCCTGACTCGTTTTACCTCACAAGTTTCTCCTATTTATATTCAAAGACAAATGCGAATTGCACTCCCGTTTCGTGTGTAACCACACAGTTTGTGCTTGCGGTTTTGTTTCTGTTTCAGGAGAGGGCTCAACCCACCCCATAGAGTTAAGTCTATTTCCATGACAACCTTCTCCCAACAGGAAGTGGAGTTTTTGCAAAACCACGGCAACGAGGTGAGTGGCAGGTCGACTGCTAGTGCATTAGTGATGCTGTGTGAGATTTATGTTCGGGAGACAGCTGGAAACCACATGCTTTTAAAGGGATAGTTCACCCCTAAATAAAAATGTGCCCATGATTTACTCACCCTCGAGCCATCTTAGGTGTATATAACATTCTTCTTTCAGACGAATACAATCTGAGTTTTATTAAAAAAATGTCCTGGCTAATCCAAGCCTTATAATGGCAGACCAAAAAAGTGTATCCATCCATTATAAAAGTGCTCCACACGGCTCCGGGGGTTAATAAAGGCCTTCTGAAGTGAATCGATGGGTTTGTGTAAGAAAAATATCCATATTTAACATGTTATAAAGTAAAATATCTAGCTCCCGCCAGACCTTCTGTATTCAACTTACGGAAAAACTGTAATGCCTCTCGCAGTTCAAAACGCTTACACTACGTCTGACGTCATTGCCGCGGAAGTTACGCTTTTTCCGTGAGTTGAATACAGAAGGTGCCGGCGGTCTGGCGTAAGCTATATATTTTACTTTATAACATGTTAAATATGGATACTTTTCTTACACAAACCCATTGGTTCACTTCAGAAGGCCTTTATTAACCCCCTGGAGCCGTGTGGGGCAGATGGATAGATGCACTTTATGATGGATGGATGCACTTTTATGATGGTTGGATGCACTTTTATGATGGATAGATGCACTTTTATGATGAGAGATGCACTTTTATGATGGATATATACACTTTTATGATGGATAGATGTACTTTTATGATGGATAGATGTACTTTTATGATGAGAGATGCACTTTTATGATGGATAGATGTACTTTTATGATGGATAGATGCACTTTTATGATGGATAGATGTACTTTTATGATGATAGATGCACTTGTATGATGGATAGATGCACTTTTATGATTGATAGATGTACTTTTATGATGGATAGATGCACTTTTATGATGATAGATGCACTTTTATCATGGACAGATGCACTTTTATGATGGATAGATGCACTTATAATGGATGGATGCACTTTTATGATGGATAGATGCACTTTTATGATGAATTGATGCTCTTTTATGATGGATGGATGGATGCACTTTTATGATGGATGGGTGCACTTTTATGATGGATGGGTGCACTTTTATGATGGACAGATGTACTTTTATGATGGATAGATGTACTTTTATGATGGATAGATGTACTTTTATGATGGATAGATGTACTTTTATGATGGATAGATGTACTTTTATGATAGATGCACTTTTATGATGGATGGATGCACTTTTATGATGGATAGATGCACTTTTATGATGGACAGATGCACTTTATGATGGATGGATGCACTTTTATGATGGATAGATGCACTTTTATGATGGATTGATGCTCTTTTATGATGGATGGATGGATGCACTTTTATGATGGATAGATGTACTTTTATGATGGATTGATGCTCTTTTATGATGGATGGATGCACTTTTATGATGGATAGATGCACTTTTATGATGGATAGATGTACTTTTATGATAGATGCACTTTTATGATGGATGGATGCACTTTTATGATGGATAGATGCACTTTTATGATGGACAGATGCACTTTATGATGGATGGATGCACTTTTATGATGGATAGATGCACTTTTATGATGGATTGATGCTCTTTTATGATGGATGGATGCACTTTTATGATGGATAGATGTACTTTTATGATGGATTGATGCTCTTTTATGATGGATGGATGCACTTTTATGATGGATAGATGTACTTTTATGATGGATTGATGCTCTTTTATGATGGATGGATACACTTTTATGATGGATGGATGCACTTTATGATGAATGGATGCACTTTTATGATGGATAGATGCACTTTTATGATGGATTGATGCTCTTTTATGATGGATGGATGCACTTTTATGATGGATAGATGCACTTTTATGATGGATTGATGCTCTTTTCTGATGGATGGATGCACTTTTATGATGGATAGATGCACTTTTATGATGGATGGATGCACTTTTATGATGGATAGATGTACTTTTATGATGATAGATGCACTTTTATGATGGATAGATGTACTTTTATGATGGATAGATGTACTTTTATGATGATAGATGCACTTTTATGATGGATAGATGTACTTTTATGATGGATAGATGCACTTTTATGATGGATAGATGCACTTTTATGATGGATAGATGTACTTTTATGATGATAGATGCACTTTTATGATGGATAGATGTACTTTTATGATGGATAGATGTACTTTTATGATGATAGATGCACTTTTATGATGGATAGATGCACTTTTATGATTGATAGATGTACTTTTATGATTGATGGGTGCACTTTTATGATGGACAGATGCACTTTTATGATGGATGGATGCACTTTTATGATGGATGGATGGATGGATGGATGCACTTTTATGATGGATAGATGTACTTTTATGATGGATAGATGCACTTTTATGATGGATAGATGTACTTTTATGATAGATGCACTTTTATGATGGATGGATGCACTTTTATGATGGATAGATGCACTTTTATGATGGATTGATGCTCTTTTATGATGGATGGATGCACTTTTATGATGGATAGATGCACTTTTATGATGATAGATGCACTTTTATGATGGATGGATGCACTTTTATGATGGATAGATGCACTTTTATGATGGACAGATGCACTTTATGATGGATGGATGTACTTTTATGATGGATAGATGTACTTTTATGATGATAGATGCACTTTTATGATGGACAGATGCACTTTTATGATTGATAGATGTACTTTTATGATTGATGGGTGCACTTTTATGATGGACAGATGCACTTTTATGATGGATGGATGCACTTTTATGATGGATGGATGGATGGATGCACTTTTATGATGGATAGATGCACTTTTATGATGGATGGATGCTCTTTTATGATGGATGGATGCACTTTTATGATGGATAGATGCACTTTTATGATGATAGATGCACTTTTATGATGGATTGATGCTCTTTTATGATGGATAGATGCACTTTTATGATGATAGATGCACTTTAATGATGGATGGATGCACTTTTATGATGGACAGATGCACTTTATGATGGATGGATGCACTTTTATGATGGATAGATGCACTTTTATGATGGATTGATGCTCTTTTATGATGGATAGATGCACTTTTATGATGATAGATGTACTTTTATGATGGATGGATGCACTTTTATGATGGATAGATGTACTTTTATGATGATAGATGCACTTTTATGATGGATAGATGTACTTTTATGATGGATAGATGCACTTTTATGATGGATGGATGCACTTTTATGATGGATAGATGTACTTTTATGATGATAGATGCACTTTTATGATGGATAGATGCACTTTTATGATGGATAGATGCACTTTTATGATGGATAGATGCACTTTTTTGGGCTGCCATTCACTGCCATTATAAAGCTTGGATTAGCCCGGACATTTTTATTTGTCTGAAAGAAGAAAGTCATATACACCTAGGATGGCTTATTTAGTACCTGATTAAAATGTTGCATGCCAATTATATATATATATATATATATATATATATATATATATATATATATATATGTGCAAATTACAGACTTGGAAAAAATTTACTTAATCAGAATAAAGGGTCACTTTTGAATGGAGATCAATGGGGAAAGATGTTTTTGCCATCATAATGGTAAAAATTCCTGACCCCTGAAATAAACTGTAGCTGAAAGCTCAAAATAAATGTAACACAGTCCTGCTAACCATGCAAAGAGGTCGTACAAAGGAGTCTTAAAGGGAAAAAAGGTCAGAGAGCATGAACCGTTTTGGTTCAACATTGAAGAAGGAAATAAAAAGGAATGATTTAATGAGGATATAGGCCTGTAACTCACCGGCCACTTTATTAGGTACACTTTGCTAGTAGCGGGTTAGATGGACTTTTGCCTTCAGAACTGCCTTAATTGTTCATGGCATAGATTCAACAAGGTACTGGAAACATTCCTCAGGGATTTTGATCCATATTGACATGATCGCATCACGCAGTTGCTGCAGATGCACATCCATGACGCGAATCTCCCGTTCCACCACATCCCAAAGCTGCTCTACTGGATTGAGATCTGGAGGCCATTTGAGTTTAGTGAACTCGTTGTCATGCTCAAGAAAACAGTGTGAGATGATTTGAGCTTTGTGACTGTGTTATCAGCTGGAAGTAGCCATCAGAAGATGGAAACACTGTGGTCATAATGAGATGGACATGGTCAGCAACAATACTCAGGCTGTGGTGTTTAATCAATGCTCAACTGGCAATAAGGGGCCCAAAGTTTGCCAAGAAAATGTTTCCCACACCATTACAAGGCTGAACCATAGATGCAAAGCAGGGTGGATCCAGGATTTCATGTTATTTATGTCAAATTCTGACCCTACCATCTCAGTGTCGCAGCAGAAATCCAGACCCATCAGACCAGGCAACATTTTTCCAATCTTCCATTGTTCAGTTTTGGAGAGCCAGTGTGAATTGTAGCCTCAGTTTGCTGTTCTTATCTGACTGGAGTGGCACCAGTGTCTTCTGGTGCTGTAGTCCATCTGCTTCAAGGCTGGACGTGTTGTGTATTCAGAGATGCTCTTCTGCAGACCTTGTTTGTAACGAGTGCTTACGGTATTTGAGTTACTGTTGCATTTCTATCAGAGAAAAGCGTCGTAAGCCTAAGTTGATCATAGGCCAGGGCTGCATTGGTGGCAATTGTCCTTTCTCCTCGGACCTCTGGCATCAACAAGGCATTTTCACCCACAGAACTGCCTCTCACTGGGCATTTTCTCTTTTTCTGACCATTCTCTGTAAATCCTAGAGATGGTTGTGTGTGAAAATCCCAGTAGATCAGCAGTTTCTGAAATACTCAGAGCAGCCCGTCTGGCACCAACAACCATGCCAAGTTCAATGTAACTTAAATCACCTTTCTTCCCCGTTCTGAAATGCTCACTTTCAACTTCAGCAGAGCGTCTTGACTATGGCCGTCTCCGAAACCTGGAAAATGCTGCCTTCGGAGGACACATTTCAAGGCAGGAAGGCACCAAGGCACATCCAAATCTAATGTTAGCTTCACTTCCTGTCTCCTGAGATACCTTCATCTGATGAGTTTTCAAGGCAGCATATTTGTATCCTTCGCTGCCTTTGATATCCCACAATCCTGTGCTTTCCATTCTTTGACAGTTGGGCTGGAAAAAAAAGTTGCGTTCGCTGGTCAGTTTGTGTGTAAATGTACGTTTTTTTACCAACATTTTCCATCTTCTGATATCATTTCTAGCGAGAAATTACTAATGTAGTAATTAAATATGTGTTTAGTTCTCACTAAAGCGCTCTCTATTTTGCTGTAGATCATTAAACGGTTACACTGACTAAGAAGTCTGTCCGAAATTACTTTCGTGAGGTGCCTTCATGCACAAACGCTGCCTTACAAGCCATTGTCTGATAAGGCATAGAGGCAACGAGTCAGCTGCCTAGGTTTTCGGACGCAGCCAAGGTCTACACGCCTAAATACATTGAGTTGCTGCCATGTGATTGGCTGATTAGATATTTGCGTCAATGAGCAGTTGAACAAGTGTACCTAATAAAGTGAGTGGTACTCACTGCAGAGTCAAATAACATTCATTCAGCTCCTCCTCTTTGGAGCTCCAATGGGGAGGAGGGATAGAGTTGTGGGTAGGGTCAGGGTGTGGTTGGATATTCTAACTCCACCCATTGGGCACAAATTACATTCGCCCCTCCTCTCTGGAGCTCTAGTGGGGAGGAGCTACATATAAGCTTCACCCATTTGCTCCGCAGTGAGCAGCTTCTCTCTCTCTCATATATATATATATGAACAGGAAACTGAGGCTACAAATCACACAGGCTCACCAAAATTGGACAATAGAAGATTGGCATATATATATATTGTTAAATGTCCCGTTCTTCGTGTTTTTTTGAAGCTTTGATTGTGTTTACAGTGTGCAATATAACATGTGTTCATGTTTCGCGTGTAAAAATACCCAGTATTTTTCACACAATTTACTTATCTGTACACCGCTGTTTTCACTGTCCTAAAAACGGGCTGATGAGTTCCTTTATTCTATGAAGTCCCTCCTTCAGAAATACGTAACGAGTTCTGATTGTGCCAGCGGTTCCCGTGTTGTGATTCGACCGCAGCTTAGCAAACGTGGCACGGTTCCCGTGTTGTGATTCGACCGCAGCTTAGCGCACGTGGCACGGTTCCTGTGTTGTGATTCGACAGCAGCTTAGCGCACGTGGAAAGGTCACGCCTCTTAACGGGAGATGTATGCGCTCAATGATCTCTACAGCGTCCCTGGGAAAGCCAAACAAAGGTGATTTGACTCCGGGATGAAAATAACAGCGTCTCGACGACATGGCGACAAACACACTCAAACGCAACACTTCCTTTTCTCCACGCGACACTTCCTCTTCTCCACGTTGGACAGCAACAAGACCACGCCCCCTTTTTCGCGTATTCTTGTGGGCGGAGGTTAGTCTGTTCTTCTGTTCTACTGACGTCATTTATGAAGGAAGTACCAGGATGTAGTCCAAGCCAGCCGTTCGCTGTAGGCTTTGAAAGGGAACTTCTGTTAAATAAAATATCTCGCTTGGCATTGAACTTTGAGCTTTATAATTTTACAGGTATTATTTATGCTCTAACAGCAACATTACACACTAACTAAAGTTTGAACAATGGGATCACGAAGAACGGGACCTTTAAAATGAATAACAGTGATAGCAACAATATGACAAAAACAGCAAATATGGAACACATACATAACATAACAAATACCCATTATACCCATCAACTACCGTATGTGCAACATAACATGAATTCTATTCATAGAAAATACCACATGTGTAATGGATACACTTCCACAGTTTATTTTTGGCTTTATTTCTTATGTGTATGTCTGTCAAAACTACATAGTCCATGTGTGGAAATTAAAGACTAAAAGCATTTGATGGCTTCTGTCATATCAACTACAAAAGCAGTTTGACTAAATAGTGCATTTAGCAAATGTTAGATATCAAGAGCTTGTGTTAAACATAATATATACAGAGTTTTTATATACTGCGTTTTCCCATGAGTGTGTCACTGAACCTGCCTTTCTGGTAAGCAAATCTGAATGGGTTCAAGTACAGACACTGCTCTTTCACTCCCCAGCCAACACACACACATTCACACCCACAATTGGCACTACAGGATTCTTGCTCACTGCAGTTGAAGCCAACTGAATGCTCTGAGGGTGGGCGCCATGCTTGTATAACACTGACAGAAATTCTTCTGACTCATTCCTCCTCTCCTCTGTCAGTGAAGTGTGTTGAGTATGAGAAGGAACAGACTGGCATAGCAGATATCAATGCTAGTGGTGATGACATTGAAGTGAATGAGAAATTAAAACTACACCGCTAAATAGCCACTAATCACAATGTGCAACTGAGCCAGCTAAATTGCACCTAAGCTCATTCGATGGTAAAACGTGTCATTTATAATGTTGTATTTTTGTAATTTATGTCACTGAGCATCTGGGTCACAGTCTAATTTGTTGAAGCACCTCAGACACATCATGTAGAGCACACAGTTTCCTTGTAATGCAACAAACAGTATCTGTTGTTAATGTACACATGTTTACATTAACTATTAATGTTCAGTAATAATAAAGCTTTTAAGCTAATTGCAAACGGCTCAAAATGCTTTCCAGATAATTGTGCACTCTCAATTTTACATTAAAATCCTAGCAAAAAAAACAAAAATCCTCCTTTGAGGAAATACTCTATGCACTGTAAGGCTTAATGAGGCTTAAAAAGGTGATTAACTATGTTCTTGGTTTATGGGGTTATTAGGTTGGAAGGAGGACCTGGCTCTGCACATTTGACCCCAAAAGCGATGGCTGTTTTGATGCACGTGACACACAGAAGCTGAAAGAGTTCTTGCAGGACAAATATGAGAGGAAGAAATGGTGAGTGAGAAGTGTGGTTTCAGTTTGGATCATTAAGACACGCACTGAACCGCTCTCCCTGGATTATCTATAGATGAAAGTCAAAGGATACCATACTAACAAGTGTCTGGTTTCCCAGGCATTTCTCTAAAAGCAAGATTCGCAGGGATGTGGAGTCACCATGGGGCCCAGGGGTTCAGGCTGTACCAGCTCCACACGGGCCCGCTCAGAATCAGCCTCCGCCGGGACATCCTCTGAACCCCACAGCCCGGCCCACTCGTACACTGGTGAGGAAGAAAAGAGAACGAGGCCCAGGAATAAAAAAAGAGACAAATTGAGAAAATGAGAGGGAGAAAAAACAAAAAGTTTAATAATGTCTTTTTAAATATATTTTAGTTTAATTATTTGTATTATTCCTGCCTACGGTTTTGTTCTGCCTGTCACATAATAATAAAAATTAAAAACAATAATAAATGATTTTTCATTTATCAGGTCACATAATAATAATAATATAAATAGTAATAATAATAATTATTCGACTGATAACAGTAATAATAATAAAATGAATCCCTTGATGTAATTTATTAATAAATATTATTATTTTACTGATAAAATGAATAATAATAAAATGAATATATTGATGTAATTTCTTAATACAAAATATTATGATTATTAATAATACCTTGATGTAAGTGTAATTTCTTAATAATGATTATTATTTATTCCCTTGATGTCATTTCTTAATAATACAAATATTATTATTATTAATCCCTTGATGTAAGTTCTTAATAATAATAAAATGTAAAAATATTTTTAATTATAAAAATAATTATTTGACTGATAATAGTAATAATAATAAAAGTAATCCCTTGATTTAATTTCTTAATAATAATTATTTTAAAAAAATTATAAAAATGAACATTATTTGACTGATAATAGTAATAATAAACAAATCCCTTGATGTCATTTCTTAATAATACCAATTGTTATTATTTGACTGATAATAGAAATAATAATAAAATTAATCCCTTGATGTAATTTATAAATAATAATAATAATAGTTATTTTACTGATAATGGTAATAATAATAAAATTAATGTCTTCATGTCATTTCTTAATAATAATATTTTTTTGACTGAAAATAGTATAGTAATAATTATTATTATTATTACAAATAAAAATTGTATTAAAGGATTTCAGGAGGAAAATGGAGTATACAAGTAGGCTTAGTGTCTGTGAAGAAGTTGTAATATATCTTTAAAGAATTACATTTTTATTGTTACTATTATTATTATTATTATTAGTAGTATAAATGAAAGTAAAATAGAGTATATAAATAGACTTATTGAAGTTTTAAAATGATAATGTCCCTTTAATGAACTAAATTATTATTATAAATGGTAAAGAAAATACATGGGAAAGATCTTAGAAGGAAAATCGAGTAGAGATATAGAGGCTTAGTATCAGTGAAGTATTAAAGCTGTAATTTCCCGTTATGAGCTCAGTTCTGACTGTTCGAATTGAACCATACGAGTAAAAGAGGGTTTTGGTTCGAGCTGTCTAACATGCTTTCATCTCTGATCTGAAAACCACCCCAAAAATGTGTCACATCGTGCTGATCTGATTTTTATGCGTGTGTGTGTGTGTATTCCCCCAGTCCCAGTCCCAGTCACAGTCCCAGTTGTCAATATGGGACAGAGCTCCTGCTGTCTCTCCGGCTGATAGCCGTACTGAAGTGTTCACTGCCAGACCAACTCGCTCACAGAGCTTCAGAGATCATCCCATTAAAGGTACAGCCTTCAAACGCTCTTCTGCTCTTCCCTCAATCTGTTTTCCTATCTTCTCTTCCCCTTATTCTGTCTGGTCTCTCCTGATTAATACCACAGATGTACCGTGAGTCATCATTAGACTGTGACTCTCATTTCTGTCTCTTCCACTCTTTCTGTCTAAGACACATTGTTAAGTGGTGTGGAGAGACAGAGGCCAGGAATAATTTCTTCTGGAATGGGACCCCAGAATCATCCCTCCTCCTTTCCAGCCCTTCCACGTCCTTCAGGTACAAAGACACACACTTTCCCTCTCACACACACATTGTGACCGGCACATAAAATGCATTTCTATGAAATATAAAGTGGGGTCCAAAAGTCCACGTTGAAAATCTGGGGTTTCTTTTATTTAAACCTGGAAGTAAATAGAACGTTTTTGGATTTTGAAACATTTAATACAAAGAGAAGTTAAGATATACATTTAATAGTAATATATTTAAAGGTGCATGATGTAACTTTTTTTGGTTCAGAATGAACAAAACCTAAATAATAAGTCAATACATCATCAATCCTTCTTCCAAAACGTGTTACACTACTTACTTGAATCACTATGGTAAGCCTGTTATATAAGTGTTTATATTTTAGACCTGACGGGATGGTTTTTGCGATAAATTGCATACTATCCGTAAATAGAGAAAAGTTGCTCCGGCTACTTTGACGTGTGTCTGGTGTGGGAGTGGCAGAGGTTAGTTGTCACAACGAGTGAGAAAGGTTGATATGGAGCAGCTAAATCTCAAACCTCCGGGAATAACCCATTTTAAATAAACGCCAAACAGAGCAGAGTCTAGTGGAGAAAAGAGAACGAGACAGAGCTCGTAATAAAACATGAATCAACATCGGCTTGGCTTTTGGAGAAAGCGAGAACTGAAGGATTTGAAATGTTGTAAAAGTGACGCGGAGATGATGGTGTTTTTATTACTCAGGCTAACAGCCAATCATGTAACTGTATCACCTTTGGTTGCGCCATAGCGTTGTTTCGTGTTGGATTCATTCTTCAGTAACAGAATCGCCGTGGATTGAAAAGTGGAAAATGAGCGCCGCAGCGAGCGAGGAAATTGTTGATAAAACAGAAAAATAAGTCAGCTTGCCAGTATGGCAGTTTTTTTGGATTTTATAAGTCTGACCGTAGTCAGACCAATGTCGTCTGCAAATTATGCAAGACCGTCATCCCCACCAAGACTAGTAATACCACAAACATGTTTTACCACCTTAAGCCTTGTTTATACTTTCATCTGGCTCCGCACCGCGTGCCTCCGCTGACAGCGCACGCCTCATTCATTTGGGGACGTGTTTACTCGATGCACTCGCCGTTGTGCTATTCTTGACTTTGGCTGAATCCGAAATCGCCCCCTAAACCCTCAATCACTATTCCCTTTAATCCACTAATACAGTTCACTTGAAGGAGTGAATGAAAACAAGTGAGTGAATTCGGACAGCCGTTGTGTGTTCATCGGCTGTACACTCGTTATTGTGGTGCAATGCGGAATAGAATGAGTGCACTCAATAACGTCCACTATGGTTTCGGACACCACTACAAATGGCTGTCCCCTCAAAGAGCGCCCTATTTAAGGGTATAGGGGGCGATTTCGGATTCAGCCTTTTAAACTACATGGAGAGGTAATGCTACTCTGCATCAGTGCCTTATGAGACATACTTACCTTATGAGACTTACAAAGATATAACGGAGACACTGCACCTTAATGTTAAGAGATAATTATTTTTTCTTTGTGATTTTAGACTTGTGTTTACATTTTGTGTTTTCCATGGTTGTGTTGACATTTCTGCCTTTATAACTGAGAGGATTATAATCAGAGGAAGGTTACGTTTAAAATAAAAATGTTTAAAAGTAATATATTTTTCTCCTGTTCCTTATTTTAAATAGTTAAATAATTATCGATATTGACCGATATGAAAGATATGACCAGTTTTCAGCCATATCACATGCTCGCACAGAAATTCCTCTCAGGAATTGCCTACCCTACCTTTAAGCGAAAGGAGAAACAAAGTCATGTGAGACTATAAAATTCATGTACATTTTACAGAACAGTTTTTTACTTAAAATTGATAATAAAATTTGCATTACATGTTTTAAAATTGAAAACAAGCATTGAGTGGATTCACTCAAATTTGGATCCCACTGTATATCATTACCCGGCAAGTCTTTGTTCACTATTAAGCCATAACAGTTTTGTTTTATCCCATCTTCCCTTCTTTGTACTTTATTTCACAGCAAGTAGCACTTTCAAGAACAGCTTTACTTTAGGTAAGTTGCATAAACGATATATAATATACATATGTGATTCTGAGCGACCCTCCAGCTATACCTCAGACCATCTGGCTTCATTGCTGAGTGAGCCAGCCATGACAGGCAAAAAAGCCAAATAAGAAAATGCATTCATTAGTGCGCAGATATTATGTTTGTGTATGTGTGAGGGCTGTGAGTGTGTCAGAGAGAAAGAAGCTGAGGAAAAGCTTGACAGTGTGCAGAGCTGAACCCCCCATGGAATAATGTTGTTAACAATAAACCACTGGTTTAGATCAAGATCAAATGACCAAGCTAGACTTAATGCAAGATAAGCACTAATTCTGTGTTTATGGCCACAGTCAGTGCATCTACAGTGAAACAAGCTACAAAAGCACCATAGTTCATCACCTAGATTAGCCCACCTTTGGAGATGTTTCTCACTGCAGTGGCCTCAGACGGAGCCTCTAAATACCAGCAGTGCCATGCTAAAGTCACAGAACGATACTGAATGTGTCCTGCACATGCTCCAGCCAGCTACTTCAAAGCCCTACATCACAGATCTGCCAGGTCAAGGAGAGACAATCTGCTCTTTGATAATGAAAAAGCCACAGGCTTTAAAGTAAAGGTATATTTAGAAAATCACCCAGAGCACGTCTGTGTTCACACGTAACCTGTTGATGTGATAGAATGTGTAGAATTATTTGTAGAATACCAGATCGAGGATGTTCCACTACAGGAGCATGGAAAAGTATGGAATTTGATTTTAGTCATTTCCAGGTCTGGATAAGTATGGAAGAATATTTGTGTTTCCATATTACTGCTTCTATTCTGTTTTTTAAATATATTTTTCAATAATGTATCATAGAAGCCGAATGTTTTTCATGGTGTTTGGAGCAGACGGGCAGTGCAGCCAAAAGTTTAGTAATCATTTAACACAAACACAGAAGAAGATATTTTGAAGAATGTGGGTATCCAAACAGTTGATAGTAGCCATTAACTTCTATAGTATGGAAAAATATATATATATTGAAGTCAATGACTACCATCAACCATAAAACACTTTCTTCAAAACATATTTTTCTGTGAATTTTTTTTTTTTTTGGGGGGGGGGTGGACTATCTCTTTAAAGGGGCATGTTAATATATATTAAATATATATGTGGAAAACTATTATTTTTCAACCCTCATTCTGAGCTGCTGTCTGAAATGATCCGTTTTTAACCCCTTAACTGTCATCCCCCTTTTTGAGAATAGTCTATCCAAATTTGCACTATCCAAATTTTAAGGGCTGTAATTCAAGAATGCTTTGCAATATATATATATATATATATATAAGTTTGGTCTTGTTTTAAAGAAGACACTCAGCAGACTATTGCATTATAGCATTTCAAAATGCGAAAGTATAAAAAAGTTATGGAAGTTTAAATTTACTGTAAATGAAAAATACTGCAATAAATATTTTTATTTTATATAAAATATATATTTTACAAAAAAAGTTTACTCTAAAATTACTATAAAATCAAAGCCATATGTCTAACCAAGTTGTGTTCCAAATTTGAAGTTGATGTCACAAAAATTGAAGTCCACATGAGATATTTTTTAGGCGCTATACCAAAAATAGCCACTGGGTGTCATCCACATTTCATTGATTGTTTTTTTTTTAATGCAGTTTCCTGTAAATTTCTGTCCAAATATCACTTCCATCACAAAACAGTCACCAAATATGGAACCTTGAGACTCAGGCCCTTCCGACGAGATGTGTTTTGTCAAGATTAGAAAAGATGTTGATTATAAAGTAGTTAAAATACATTTTGTAATACGAAACATGACGTCGCCCACTAGGGGAGGAGCCCGCTAGAAGAATTTAGAGTACCGTTTCCATGGTAACGCAATGTCTGATTTCAAAACAGTTTTCACAGGATGAATTTTGAGTTCGTAAGCTTTCAAATGATACCTAATTTATGATAATTACTAAAATATATGATACCAAAAAAAGAGTGCCAGGCGTCCTGCCAGCGGGACGTGACAGTTAAGGGATAGCTCACCAAAAATAAAATTCTGTCATCATTTACTCAAGTTGTTCCAGACTTGCATGAAATTCTTTCTTCTGCTGAACACAAATAAATATATATTTGAAAGAATATGGGGAACCAAACAGTTGATGGACCCCATATACTTGACTTCCATATAGGGTCCATCAACTGTTTGGTTACCGACATTCTTCAGAAGAAAAGAAAATCTCAAACAGTGTTTTATGCTAATATAATACACTGCTTCTTCCTGGCCAAAAGTCATTTAAATAATGTTTGGATTTAAATAAGCATACCAAAAATTGATGCACCTCTTGATGGAAATAAATGCTGTGATGTTGTTGAGGTGCGTCAATGTTTGGTCCAGATCTTGTATTGACAAGACAAGAGTCCAGCACTCTGTAAAGTCTCCTCCAGCACATCCCATAGACTCTCAGTGAATTTAAGCTCTGGACTCAGAGGTGCCAAATCAAGAGTGAAACTCTTTTGGCCGGGTAGTGTATTTTATAATATTTTGAATGAGCTTTTATTTGTATATTTTCAGTCTACATTTTAGTCACATGCTAATATTTATATTTAGCATTAATTTATTTCAGTTTTAGTACATTTAGTACTTCAGCTTTATTTCAATGAATTAAGATGGTTTTAGGTAACAATAACAGATTAGAGCATAATCACTAATAGCCTCTCTGATTGGTTTAGGTCGCACTCTGTCAACTGGAGGCGGAGCTGCATTTAGAGCCTTCCCTAAATCTATGAGTTTGGATTTTGGGGGTTTGAGCCACGCCCACAACACGCTAAGTTCTGCTGCTCCGCCCCCTGTCACTCAGGATAAGTATGCAGTCTTATCACAGCTTGATAAAGTGTTCTCAGACAGCACACCTGTCACAGGTAAGACTATATCTATGAAGAATTATTAAGCTAGTCCATAAAGATCTCAAAATAATATAAAGCTTTGTTGCATGGTGGAAATCTACATATGGTACATATCTTTGACAAGCCCTTTTACACTTTTGTAGCCATTACAACAGCTCCCTCTGATGGACCCCCTCAGTATAGCACCCTCTTTGGTAACCGGCTGTCCTCAAGTTCCACTCCTGCGAGGTAAAACAGAATTAGTATTAGAACGAATAGAACGATTTTCCAGCCCTCATTACTGTTAACATGTTTGCTAATGACCTTTTGTGTTGAACTAGTGTATTGTCTTTTTCTCTGTTTCCCTCAATCAATCTCCTGTACTCTCGTGTTCAGCTCCCCAGGTGTTCCAGAGGCCACATCTGGATCTCAAACGTTTGCAAGTGAGCAACTCACAGCAGTGTTTTGTAGTTTATTTAGTTAAACCATCCCGAAATGATTCGGAACTACAACAGGCATGGCCTTTTGGCTTTGACTTGGTTTTAAAGCAGATATTTGTGAGAGGTAATTATAGAATTAATAATAGTAATAATATTGTAGTTAGTAACATAATCCATTACATGACACACGGGGCTGGGTAGTAACTGATTACGTGAAATCTGGATTATGATTCCAAAAATGAAGTACTTGTAATTAGATTATAGCATACAGTTACTTTTTTATTGATTACACGATTACATGTTATTCTAACAATGGCAGTCAAATATACCTCATCTTAAAAATAAAAAGATTCCCTCCTTTTTCCTCCCTACTCCTTCCCTATTCTATCTTATGCTACTCTAAGCAATGTCCAAAACGTATTAATTCGAGCACTTTTCGTGATTTTTCGCCTCTTCATGACGGATCGCTTCCTGTATTCCTCATTTGTAAGTCGCTTTGGATAAAAGCGTTTGCTATATGAATAAATGTAAATATTCATAATTCATTGATTCTCCCTACTTATTTATTATCTTTTAACGCCTACTGCTTATATATACGTTCTCTTCCGGGTTTGTGAAATTGCACACACAGACCAGCCACTAGACATGTGACTGAATGTCACTGAAAACTAAGCAAAACACAGCATTTGATCAGTGGATTTAAAGTGTTTTCTCAACATTGCATATCTAATCAGCTCCTGATTAACACACATTAATTATTATTTGAATTATCACTCAGTTTCAGTGAGTTATTTAACCATGCATTAATGGCTTTGGTCTTTCAAACGCATTAAAATTTACAATTTCACATCATTTCATATTTATTTGAACTTTTTTTGTCAGCTGAAATTTCTTTGACCTAATACATTCACAAGTACCCCCTGAGATTTTAAGTTATGTTGATAATAAAGTTGTCAATAAAATAAAAATAATAATAATAAATAATACGATTCTGTAAATGGTCACATGACTTGCAGGCAAACAAATAAAATATTTGTTTTAATATTTTTTAGTAGTGTTTTATTTGATTTTTTTAATTTAATTAAAATTTTTATGATTGAATTACTTAATAACTGTTCATTAAAATCACAAACCCCTGCAGTTCCATCACAAACCCTGACGTAATATAACATTGAATGCGCTTCATGTTGTTGATTATAAAGAATGAAATATATTTTCTTTCTCTTTGTATTTTTATATCAATATGCTACAGGATTATTCAACTCAAATCAATATGATAAACAAGTTAGATCAAAAGCAATCTTAAAGTTATCCAAAAGTAGTCAGATTATATTACCTTAAATATGTAACGTAATGGATTATGTTACTAACTACAATTTTTGTCAGTAACTGATTACAATTTGTAAGTAATCTGCCCAACTCTGATCACACATTTAAGGTAATGTAATCTGATTACTCTTAGATTACTTTTGACCTAATGTATTTATCACATTTGATTTGCATAGGATAATCTTGTACCATATTGATCTAAAAAATTAAGAAATCTAAGAACATTTATTCCATTCTTTGTTATCAACAACATGAAGTGCATTAAATATTACATTATGTCAGGGTTTTCCAGACTGGGGTTCATGAGTTTAATGAAAAGCTATTAATTAAATCATAACATGTTTTAATTAAAATAATAAAAATAAAACACTACTAAAAAAAAGATTAAAACAAATATTTTCTTTGCCTGCATGTAATGTGACCATTGACCAACATCAGAGAACCATGAACTTAATTTTAATATTATTATCATTGACCTAACTTATTAACTTTATATCTCAGGGCTTACTTTAAGTAAATATATTACGTCAAAGGTTCAGCTAGCAAAAAAGTTGGGAAATCCCTGCAATGCATGTAAATATGATGTGAATTTGTATGTTTTTTTATGTCATTAAAAACCAGTTATACATGGTTAAAGGTGCCGTGTGTAATATTTATGAGGATCTATTTACAGAAATGCAATATAATATACATACCGGTAACTATGTTTTCAGTGGTGTATAAAGACCTTACATAATGAACCGTTATGTTTTTATTACCTTAGAATGAGCCATTTCTATCTCCATACACCGCGGGTCCCTTACAGTGAAGTCGCCATTTGTTTCTACAGTAGCCTTAAACGGACAAACTACTCTACAGAGCACTAGTCACTCTCAAATTTGTCCTGTGTCAGCCACCGTAGCTTCTCTATGTGCTTTGACAGGGAGGGGTGAGCGGTGGACGGTTGCAATGCGCAACCTCACCACTAGATGTCGCTAGTATTTACTCACATTAACACTTTTAATGTGTTAATAGGAGCTGATTAGATATGCAACTTATTAAAAAAGTGAACGATTTCTGTAAATCCAGTGATCAAATGCTTTGTTTTGCACAGTTTTCAGTGATAGTCACATGCAATTTCAACGTGTATATAAGCAGTAGGATTTTTAGAAAGGAAAATGTACAATATAACAAAGAAGTAGAATAAGTGAATTATGAATAATTTACTGTATTTTAAAATGTAGCACAAATACTTATTTTATGGAATCTCATTACGTAATCCAGATTACACGTATTCAGTCACTACCCAGCAATTTGTGGCCGATCTTACAGCATGACCTCAGAAAGTCTCTGAGATGGAAACATCTGTAAATTCACAATAATTAAGTCAAAACAGGGATTTGATCCAAAGTACAGTTCATGCTAATGAGAGACCTTCTGCAGTGTGTGACTCATAGCCACTTTTTCTCTCTCTGATTCAGATTTCCCAAACCCCTTCAACTCTACAGCCAGTTGCACCCAGCCTGTTCTTTCTCCTAGTAACCCTTTCAAAAGCACAGCCTCAGGTAAGAGATGTGTGCCCATGTGGGCTTTTGGAAAACAGGAAGACTGCAAGCAAGGATTAGCTTCTACCTTGCCTTTATGGACTGTGCTTATCATAAATCAGAAACTGTCTGTAAAGAACTGCATTCAACACCTATAGTTTCTCGACTTAAGACTAACTCAGCCTTCTATTTACCTGTGACATGTATGGACATTTCCCACTGAAAGTGTCAGCATTAATCTGATTGTGGGCCACAAGCCCATAGTGAAGGATACATTCTTACAATACTATAAATCTGACAGAGTGTACTTGGCTTAAAAGGAACTTAATCCATAAAGCAATGAGTCTGGGATATTGCTGG